>PVIU01014739.1:0-50827 GCA_004026605.1 Ondatra zibethicus
AGAAGGTGGGAGAAGATGAGCAAGGAAGTTAGGACCGTGAGGGGCTGGACCACCCACTGAGACAGTGTGCCTGGTCTAATGGGAGCTCACCTGATCCAGCTGGACCAGGACTGAATGAGCATGTGATCAAACTGGAATCTCTGAATGTGGCTGCCAATGGGGGCTGACTGAGAAGCCAATGATAATGGCACTGGGACCTATCTCTTCTGCATGTATTGGCTTTTTGGGAACCTAGTCTATATGGATGCACACCTTCCTAGGCCAGGATGGAGGGGAGAGGGCCTTGGGCTTCCCACAGGGCAGGATACCCTGCCCCTTCTCAAGGAAGCAGGGGGGGAGGAGGGGTAATTGGGGAGTGGGAGGGGACTGGGAGAAGGGGAGGAAGTGTAAATTTTTGAATGAAAAATAAAAGAATATGAAAACAAGAATCTTGTTTCTTAATTCAATAAATCATTTGAGGGAATCTGTATTATCAGAAGCATAATTTCACTAAGAATGTTGAAACAATTACTTATTGGCCAATCCCATTTTAAACAAATATGTACTAACTAAAACTTATAGTTATAAGTTCAAATAAATTGAGATACTATTCTTTAATTATTCCAAACCATGTGAAATTCATTATTTTCACTGCTATTGTTTTATATAAAATGTCATTTTCTATCAGATTAAGAAAATCTGAAAAATTCTATTGTTTCTTATACAAGAAGTACCAAAAAAAAACTACAGAGAACATAATGGATGAGCAACAGGCACCTTTGGATTGTTATCTAGTCAGGTGTGGAATTCTTTGGCATTCCATTCCATTGCATGTACACATTGGCAGAGCTGGCTGGAAGTACAATCATTTTATTTTATGTTTTAATGTTCAATACCTATGATGTGAGAAGCATTGTAACACGAAGCAATGAAGCAAGCCTTTATTCAAGGGGTGTGAGGCCTCGTGGTGAGAAAACAAACATGGAAAGATAGAAATAGTCTGAATGCTGTCAGAGTGACATGGGAAGTCTCTCAGAAGAGAAAGCCTGTGAGCTGAGCAGTGAGCGATGCGTGCATGCTTTAAATGTCACGAGGCTGGTAAGCGGGGACAGCTTTCCCTTGAGGGATTCGTATGAGTTGGTACAGGGGTGGGAGGGCTGGTGAGGATGGGAATGTGTAAGGAAATCTAACTAAGGGAATCAGGAACTAAATCTTTTTTTATTGATTTTTATTGAGCTCTACATTTTTTCTGCTCCCCTCCCTATTTCTCCCCTCCCCCTTTATGCCCTCCCCCAAGGTCCCCATGCTCCCAATTTACTCAACTCAGGAGATCTTGTCTTTTTATACTTTCTACTTCCCATGTAGATTATATCCATGTAAGTCTCTCTTAGTGTCTTCATTGTTGTCTAGGTTCTCTGGGATTGTGGTTTGTAGGTTGGTTTTCTTTGCTTTATGTTTAAAAACCACCTATGAGTGAGTACATGTGATAATTGTCTTTCTGTGTCTGGGCTACCTCACTCAAAATAATGTTTTCTAGCTTCATCCATTTTCCTGCAAAATTCAAGAGGTCGTTATTTTTTTCTGCTGTGTGGTACTCCATTGTGTAAATGTACCACATATTCCTTATCCATTCTTCAGCTGAGGGGCATTTAGGTTGTTTCCAGGTTTTGGCTATGACAAACAGAGCTGCTATGAACATAGTTGAGTACATGTCCTTGTGACACGATTGAGCATCCTTTGGATATATACCCAAAAGTGGTATTACTGGGTCTTGAGGAAGGTTGTTTCCTAATTTTCTGAGAAATCGCCACACTGACATCCATAGGGTCTGTACCAGCTTGCATTCCCACCAGCAATGCAGAAGTGTTCCCTTTTCCCCATAGCCTTTCCAGCATAAGTTGTCATCAGTGTTTTTGATCTTGGACATTCTCACAGGTGTAAGACAGAATCTCAGAGTTGTTTTGATTTGCATTTCTCTGATGACTAAGGATGTTGAATATTTCCTTAAGTGTCTTTCAGTCATTTTAGATTTCTCTGTTGAGAGTTCTCTGTTTAGGTCTGTACTCCATTTTTTTTTATTGGATCATGTGATCTTTTGGTGTCCAATTTCTTGAGTTCTTTGTATATTTTGGAGATCAGACCTCTGTCTGATGTGGGGTTAGTGAAGATCTTTTCCCATTCTGTAGGCTGTTATTTTGTCTTGTTGACCGTGCCCTTTGCTTTACAGAAGCTTTTCAGTTTCAGGAGGTACCATTTATTAATTGTTTTTCTCAGTGTCTGTGCTGCTGGGGTTCTATTTAGGAAGTGGTCACCTGTGCCAATGCATTCAAGTGTATTTCCCACTTTCTCTTCTATAAGATTCAGTGTGGCTGGCTTTATGTTGAGGTCTTTGATCCATTTGGACTTGAGTTTTGTACATGGTGATAGATATGGGTCTATTTTCATTTTTCTACATGTTGATATCCAGTTATTCCAGCACCACTTGTTAAATATGCTTTCTTTTTTGCATTTGATATTTTTTCTTCTTTATCAAAGATCAGGTGTTCGAAGATGTGTGGATTGATATCTGGGTCTTTTATTGCTATCCATTGGTCCTCCTGTCTGTTCTTATGCCAATACCAGGCTGTTTTCAGTACTGTAGCTCTGTAGTAGAGTTTGAAGTCAGGGATTGTGATGCCTCCAGAAGTTCTTTTGTTGTACAGGATTGTTTTGGCTATCCTGGGATTTTGCCTTTTCATATGAGGTTGAGTATTGTTCTTTCTAGGTCTTTGAAGAATTTTGGTGGGATTTTGATGGGCATTGCGTTGAATCTGTAGGAACTAAATCTTGCTACAGCACGGGCCACTGAAGTATGCGAGTGGGGAAATGTCATCACCCCCTTAGCAGCTGGTGTGGAAGATGATTAGGGAAGAGTCAAGGGAGGAAGCGAGGAAGGCACCAGTGTCTTCAGCACAGTGAGAGCAGAGCTGCAGGGACACAGCACAGAAGTAATGGCAGACAGAACGAGCTCAAGAGATGCTGCTGGATGGAATGAATGCTGTTTATGCTTTTATTGTGTTAGAACAGTAAGAATCCAGTCTAGAGGAGAAGGCATCCTTCTGGTCTAGAGAGGCTTAGAGACAGTGTTTATATAGTTTAGCTAATATAACCTTGCCTCATGTGTCTGTGTTTAAGTTAATGAGCTCATAAATCGAATTCTCCTTTTGACTACAGAGGATTTTAGCAAACAGTTGAACTCTTTTCCTGCCAGCCCATGCAGTCACATGGTGAGACGCGGGTATTTCAGTCTCTTCACACTCCTGTTTTATTACTCAGGATTTTCTGGGCAGCTTGGTGCATCGGTCTCACTGTTTCCTAGCAGTCTGGAGGACTATTCCCTGCTATTGAGCCAGTTATAGCATGTGTTCCTTCATAAGCTGAAGGACTTTGCCACTGTCTGAAAGCCACAGTGTAAAATATTATCAAGAATCTGTTGACCATCAAGTAACCTTAGGTGCTGTATTCTGAGCACCCCGCCCTGGCATTTTATTAATACTTACTCTTCACAAAGAAGAGGCTCTCCAGAGTCCCTACCTAACCTGCGAAAAGTGGTTTTTTTTTTGATGTTTCAAAGTGAGATATAACATTTTAAACAAAAAAGAAATTTAATACATAAATACCAAATTAACTTTTTGTACTAAAATATAACATATTTATCCCTATGTGCTTCTAAGAATGTGCTGTGTAAATCTTACAAATATGAATTCATATAAAAATTCCAAGCAAATAAATATTACTGAGGCCCAAGGATGTGATCCTAAGTTTTTCTCTGAAGTGGGAGGGAACAGACAGGGATTGGGCATTTCCTTGTTCCTTTATGAAGACAGGCACTGTCATGTGTTACTTTAAAATGACTTATTGTCTCATGAGATCCAGGGGCAGGCTGGTCCTTAACCTCCAAGCTGCTAGTTTCCTCCCCAGTGAGTTATCTTTCCTCATGGGTCTCCAATTCCATAACCAGTAAGTTATCTGTCTTTCCTCATGGGTTTCCAATACCAGATAAACAGCACCTCAGAGAGGGAGTTTCATGTGGCTCGCAGTTTGAACATACACTCCAGCACTGTGGGGGAGGCATGGCGGCAGGGGCGGGAGGCAGCTGCTCACTCTATCTGCAGTCAGGAAGCAGAGAGATGAGTACTGGAGTTCAGCTCGGGTTCTCCCTTTAATTCAGCCTTGCACCCCAGTCCACGGACACGGTGCCTTCCACATTCAAGTTGCATCTTCCGTTCTCAGCTAAACCTTTCTGGAGACCATCTCATGGATACAGCCGTAGGTGTTTGTCTCAGGTGACTCTAAAGCCAGACAAGTTGGCTGTGAACGTTAAACTCTGCAAGTCTTGCAGAATTACTTTGTGGGCTTAGCAAGTAAATCAGAAAACATTCTGAATTATCCTGTGATGCACAGCAAGAGCCCCTAGCATCAGGTGAAGAACAAAACCCAAGAAGCCCAAGAAGCTTGCTCACACTTGCCGACAGATGATGACAAAGCAATGTTCTGCTGTAGGCAGACTCACTGCGGACTACTTCCACCACACTCTGAGCATAGCTCCATTAGAAGAATGTTTCCTCTCATTTCACAATGCAAACCCCAAAACTATTTACCCCAGAAACAAAGGGAAGGTGAACAAGCTTTTATACTTAGCCTTTTTGTTGAGTTGTTTTCTACAGATTAATGTGTGGGAAGCTCTGTGCTAAATGCTTGCCTTTCAAACCTCATTATGGTACAGTGAGTGGTGCTATTTTTCCTACATTAGGTAAACATTCTAAGGCTTCCAGTTAGTCAGTAGTTCCTAGCTAGGAAGTAATAGCAGTCACCTGAGCAAGTGATGCCCTGAAACTTTCTTTTGGAGGTAGTATTTGTGACTGAACTTAAGCTGCATGCATGGCGGGCAAGTGATATATCAGAAAGTTACCCCCAACTTCTTGTTCTGATAGAGGCTCTTATTATTGCTCAGGCTGCTTTGAACTATGTAGTCAGGGCAAGATTTCCTGCCTCAGTTTCCTGAGTAACTGGGATCACAGGGTTGGAGTTATGTATTTACACTTAAAAATGTACACTAGAATATCTTCAAATAGAATGTAGTACTCCTTGGCATATTGGTATCACATCCATGCATTTACAGTCCTCTGTGGAGCTGAGGGCTTTGTGGGTGGCAAGGGCTACAGCTTTAGCTTTTGCAGAAAGAGTACACACTAGCCTTGCTTTGTTTCTTGTTAGTGAAGAAAGCAATTTCTACTTCCCTCTTGGCTATTGGCATTGATGACTTCAACACACTACAGTCTGAAGTTTGGAATAAAGTAGTCAAGGATGTGTTGATCACAGTTAACCTACTTATTCCTTAAGTTTTCTCCTTCCTACCAATCCTTTATATATTAAAGATAAACTTGGGTTATCGTAGAATCCTTGGGAAAGAGAATGCATAATTATACAATAAGTAAGGGTTGATCCCAAATGAGACTTTAAAGATTTGTTTTACTTTTACTTATGTGTATGTGTCTGAGTTTATGTGCACACATGTATGCAGAGACCAGAGAGTGCTGGATCCCCTGGAACTAAAGTTACAGATAGTTGTGAGCCACTATCTGGGTGCTAAGAACATAACCTGGGCTCTCTGCAAGAGTACTTGGGCTCTTAATTTTTAAGTTTTCTCTCTGACCCCACAATATGAGACTAAAATTTAAGCAATAATTACTTAACTGTTAAGTTATCACTCTGACCCACAATATGAGACTTTAGACACTAACTAATGACCAAAAGGAATGTTATTTGTGAGGGCTTAACTGCAACCCAAATTCTTTAATTTCTGTTCTTTCATATGTTTTCTCCTGAGTTGTAAAACTGTGGTAATGTTTCGTTTCTAATATAGTAAAGGTATCACTAATAGAAGCTGTAGTAACAGTTTCAGACAGCATCATCAATTCTCTGCCGTCAACTGATTGAACGTGCACTAAATGATTAATTTTTTCCCTAGATTTGGATTGCACTGATATTAAATATTCAATTAGCTCTGTCACCAAAACCCCTAGTGGTTTATATATAATCTTCCCAGAAGGATCTAGTTACCCATTTGAGGTAAAGTTTTCCCTTATTATGCAGAATAAAGTAAAAATCAAGCTAACTTAATAAATATTGAAATCACAATTATTTTTATTTTACTTTAAAATAATTTTGTCTTGAAAATTTTAAATAAATTAGCAAAATTTACAGCTTGAAAAGGTCGGTTTCCTTTTTCCTTTACATCTTCTACTCAGACCATGAATTTCAGTTTCCTGAGTATCCATAGTTACACTATTTAAAGTAAATCCATTTGTTGCAAAGTTTTATATTATCCTTATAGGGCAGAGCTGTGCAATATAAATCCTTGCTTTAATTTAATTTAATGGAGACTAGACAATAATATGTGATAATAATGTGTGATGACATGGGGCTTACTAAAGTACTTTTACTTTGATTCCTACATATGCCTATACTTTCTTTTGATGATACATTATTTAACAGTGTGAGACTTTTCTTCAAAAATTTAAAAAGAAATTAATAGAAAAAGTCTTTTACTTGGGCATAAGGAAGACTGATAAACTGATCAATGCTTAATTTGAATAATAAAAATTATACGTTGTCTATCCTTAGTGCTTGTCTGCTTGTATTTCTAGTAGGTACCTACTGCACACAATGCTTATGGACAGAAAGGATATGTGTGTGTATATGTATTTTTTTCTGGATACTTTCTCAGTGTATAAAAAAATTTATGATCTTTAAAGTTTATCAATAGTCTATATTGTACAACAACCACTTTTCTTTCTAAGTAGACACAAAGAGTTTCTGTTCTTAGAATTATTACCATAATTTCTCTTGAAATCTATTGACAAGATGTCAAGAAATTAGGACTTACGTGGGAAATAATTTAAAAACTACCTAAGTCTCTTTGCCTACACATCCCAAACTGGATCTGAACAACGGTAGAAGGTAAGAATTTTAACTTTGCGAGGAGTGGGTTGCATAATTACCTCTTCTGTGGAAAGTGTGGTGCCTGAACTTCCTTCACATTAGTTTTTTATTTCTTTTTTTTTCTGACTCTGTGTGGGAAGTCTCTCGTAGAGTGGATCACTTTGATTTCTTCCCCTGTTGTTTCTGTGGGCCCCAGACAGGTCCATGTCACACAGTTTCAACAGAGCCCCTGTGAACACCTGCTGAGTGGCCACAGCTCATGGTTTTCAGTATTGAAATATCAATCTGAACTCTAGTTTGTGGGGGAAAAGAGAAACCAGAGGGAGGCAGACATTTCTAACACTAAAAAACAAGCATTGTAATCCAAAGAACAAAGTCATTTGTTAAGCAATCCATCTCAGCCAATGCATGCCAGTGCTGTTATCCCTCAACTGGGGGAAAATGTTGAGCTGAGAAATCATATGATAACCTTAAAATAATGCAGACAGTTGTGTCTTAAAAATCTTATACAGGTTCCAGTTATGCCAATCATGGGTTTGTGTAAGTGTTAATATTTCCAGAGAGGATCTAATCTACATGGGAAGTAGAAAAAGGCAAGCTCTCCTGAGTAAACTGGGAGCATGGGGACCATGGGAGAAGGTAGAAAGGGAGGGGAGAGGAAGGGAGGAGAGAAGAGAAAAATATATAGCTCAATAAAATCAATAAAAAACTTGAATACATTTATGAGAATGAAAACTTTCTTGTATTTATTTTTCTATAGGATTAGGGATGAGTTCTATAATGTCAAATAATGAAAACAATGGTATATTATTTTGGCACTTTCTGGGCCCATGTTAGGTAATGTATGGCATGGATCCCAGAGGAGGGGATGGGCAGTCGTTCAGAAAGGCTCACTGGGACAGTTGACTTCCAGAGGCCATGCTGTGATTACCTGGATGGACTGGGAGACCTTTCAGTCAAATTTTATGTCTATGCTTTGCCTTTTCCCTTTCTTTCTGGTGTGTCACGTCTGAACTGCACCAGTATTAGTCCAATCTTCAGGAAGAGTGGGTAGATCTACGTGAATATAAAAATATGAGTTAAATTTTATGTTCTTATGTCAAATTATTTTTAAAAACTGTTTTCAGTTAAGACGTAGAACTCTGGACTGGAGACATGTCTTAGCAATTAAGAATACTAGCTTCTTCTCCAGCAGACCTGGGTTCAATTTCCAGGTCCCACATGGCAGATCACACTGTCTGTAACTCCTGTTCCATGGGATCTAAAATCTTCTTCTGGTTTTCATGAGCCCAGGCACACACAAGGTATACACATGCATGCAAAAACACCTGTGAACACACATTTTAAAAAAGGGTTGAATTTTTTTAGAGATGAATTGAAATATAATTTGAGTGAAAGTTCTCAGCTGGATATTTGTTATCTGTACCCAGTAGTTGTTAGGTGCTTCCCAATTGCTTGTGGGATGGGGAAAGAAAGAAAAAAAAAGAGAGGCAGGGTTGTTATAGACTTAAAATACAATGAAATACAGATAGAACCAAGGCATATGACCATTAAAGTCAAAGCCTTTAAATTGAATGTAATTTTGCAAAACTATGATGTACATTACTATTCTCTAAATTTGATGAGAGTTTTGACTAAGAAGTTCTATAGCCATATACTGTTTTTGCAAACTGAGATTGTTTTATATTTAGTAGAATTAAAATATATTGGGCATTTAATAAAATGTGCTGTTAATGCTTAAATATGAGATTGGAGTAAAACTGAAAGAAGCTTAAGATATACAAAGACCATGAAACTAAAAGTTCCTGGAGAAACCCATCCTGCAATGTGTCCACTTTTTCTTGTACTTATTCTTTTCAGTTGGAACAGGGTGATACCTAAAATATCCATGGAAAAGAACTTTATGTATTAGTCATAGCTTTCTGAGTTTCAATACTGTCTGTCTCATTATCTTCTAACCCTCTGAAATTTTATACCCTGTAATTTCATAATTTAAGTAGGTTGTGAGCTCAGGAATGTCCACATTTAGTCCACATTGTGGATATGGAAAGATAGAAAGCCAGTGGCTAAATGTGCTTGCAAGAACATTGTCCGAGTTAGAGAGTTCTGTTAATATCATCCACCTTAGATCTACGGTTGTCTTTGAAATATTGACTCTAAATCTGGGGAAGCTTCAGTATGGTTACATTTTCTTTCCATTCATAGGTTAATGGCAAGCTGCTTTTAAACAAAGAAATACTTATTTATAAAGATTTTCCAAGGCAGAAAAAGCAATTTCAGCTGAGTGCTTTCAGGAAATGTTTCTTAAGGAACAACTGATTTGAGATTAAAACTCCTACTTTCAGTGGGTCGCATCATTTGTTAGTTGACTTAAGACTTCAATAAGCTTTCTGTTGACATACCGTAAAGGTGAATCTTGACTTGTTATTTAGTCTTTAAATACACTTTTAAGTTGAATATTGGGAGATAGAAATAAAGCAGTTTGGTTCTGTTCAGGTTAATGAATTAACAAAATAAGTAAGTTATGTGGACTGAGATTTCTGTTGACAGGTTTCTTTGCGGTCGTTCAGTCCCAAAGAAATACACAGAGGCCTACATTAATTATAAACTGATTGGCCTATTAGCTCAGGCTTCTTATTAACTCTTATAACTTATATTACCCATAATTCTTGTCTGTGTTAGCCACGTGGCTTGGTACTTTTTTCAGCGCGGCAGTCACATGTTGTTTGCTCTGTGTCTGGTTTCCTCTGTGTCTGGGTGACGGCTTCAGATTGAATCTTTCCTCTTCACAGAATTCTCATCGCCCCAACTCTAATTCCTGCCTGGTTGCCCTGCCTATACTTCCTGCCTGACTACTGGACGATCAGCGTTTATTTAAAATACAAATGACAGGATACAGACCATTGTCCAATAGCAAAGTTAAATAAGAACTGATGGGCGAGCTCAGCCACGCCTGTCCAGAGTCCTGGTTATGGATGAGTCTCCTCAGTTATAAAAACGCTGAATGGCATCAACATTCACAAATAAAAGATTGTTCTCATTTGAACTAAATGTCTTAAAACAAAGCATTTCTTTTACAGGAGAATTTTGGCTAGGACTGAAAAAGATTTTTTACATAGTAAACCAGAAAGATTCCAGTTTTGTGTTTCATGTGGCCCCGGAGTCTGGGGACAACACCTTGGCTTATGCTTCATATGACAATTTTTGGCTAGAGGATGAAACACAGTTTTTTAAAATATGTTTAGGATGATATTAGGAAATACTGGTAAGCTTTTAATTACTAAAATGACACAAAGAATTGAGCTCTCCCTTGCCCAGCAGTACATAAAGAGAGCCAGAAGGCAGGACATGTGATGATGGCGAACAGCCGACGACAGCAGATTAAAGATCAGTGTGTAAATCAGAAACTCGGTTGTGAACACTTTCACATCCTTTAAAGCAAATGCTGTAACCCTAGTGTTGCTGTGGACGGAGGCCCTGGGACAGGCTGGGTGAGCAGCATCCTGTTCTCACGCCCAGGAAGTAAAAGCTTCCAACCCTGTCAGTAAAGAAACCTGAAAGAGGAAGAGTTGAGCCCAAGACCTCCTGTGGCTCACACCTCCCCCACCCAACCCTGGTCCACAAAGACACCGAATCACGCTCTTTCATTCTCCCTTCACGGATTCCCACAAATTTAGCTCACTACAACTTCAGAATACTTGACGATAAGTTTGTATTTTGGAGCTGAATTTTTAAAGACAGTTGAGTGAAGAAATACTAAACTCCACTCCCCTGTTTTTTTTTTTTCTGATGGTATACTTGTTAGTTCTATATATTAATGTTAGAAATTCGTAATGAATGCTATATATCTCTTGGCTGCCAACTAGTCTTGGTACAGATGCAACACAATGACCCTGAAAACACAAAAGACTGATAGGCTTTTGTTTAAAGAGAACGTGAGAATGATTGCTAGCAGGAGAGTTTTTTTTTTATGGGAGAATGGGTAGGTTTCAAAATTAGGCAAATGTTAAAGCGACTTGAAAATAAATATTCCCGTGTAATCTCGTGCAGCTGCTTCAGGCCAGATGGATGTGCTGCAATCCTGAGAACTACAGACCCAGACTTGAAAGAAAGGACGGGCTTTTGGCAAGTGAATGTTGGCAAATGGGGCAGCTGTGTCACAGCATAGAAGAGGAGACGGCCAGCAGGGGGCTGCTTGGTGTGCCTGGAATTCATGGCATATTAGGGGGGTTTGTCTTGAGACATTACACGAAAACTGAAATTCAAGTCTTGATTGATATGGAAAGTTTAAAGGGATGTGTGTGTGTGCATGTGCATGTGTGTGTGTATCCATATATATGTGTGTATATATGTATGTGTGTATATACACATATATAGTTTCAGTGTTTTACTTCCAAAAGTGCAAAGAATTGCTTCAGCATGGAGGTCTCCGAAAGGTGATTATGCTTTTGTTAGAGGATATTTTGTTTTCATTATAGAGCTCTTAAATTTCCCATGGTTATTAAGTAGCTTTCTTCTTCTTTTTTTAATATTTCTTATGGCTTATTTAACTTTATTTTATGTCCATTGGTGTGAAGGTGTCAGATCCCCTGGAACTGGATTTTCAGACAGTTGTGAGCTGCCATGTGGGTGCTGGGAATTGAACCCAGGTCCTCTGGAAGAGCAGTCAGTGCTCTTAACCACTGAGCCATCTCTCCAGCCCTATTAAGTAGCTTTCAATTGTTGATCAAATTATATATTTAAATTAAGGGAAAGAAAAGGTACAGTGTATATAGATATGCAGATAAAATGTTATCAGACACAAATTTGACATTGAGCTTGGGGAAAATGTAAATATGAACTTGAGCATTTGGGCAAGACCATTGTTTCATAAGAAGTAGAAAAGGGCCAGGGCGGTGGCTCAGTCAGTGAAGTATCCACTACAGAGGCACAAGGACCTGAGTTCAGATTCCCAGAACCCATGAAAAAAACTGTGTATTACAGTGCAAACTTGGAGCATTATGGACAGGCAGATCCTTGAAGCCCATTGGTTAGCTAGCCTAGCCTAACTAATGAGTCAAAAGGTAAAGATGGGCAATGATCAAGAAAATAGACCTTGGGCCTGCACACACACACACACACGCACATGCGCACACACACACGCGCACACACACACACACACACACACACACACACTACAAATATTCCTGATAGTAATACTTGAGAGAAAACTCTGTGGGTTCTCAGAGAAAGCAGCATTATAACCGTGTCTTTGCGAGTGCCTAAAATACCTCACAGAAACAATTTAAGGAAAGAGGGGCTTATTTTGGGTGACCGTCCCAGAGCTGTTGCAAGGAGGCTATGGTAGGAAGCAGTTCACATCTGACGGCTAAGTAGAGAAGGGTGGAGACAGACGTAGCTCTAAGGTCATGAGCCAGTGACCTACTCCTATCCATACCTCCCCGTTATTTCACTATCTCTCAGGAATGCCTGTGTGTGATGGCTCCACCAAGGAAGTCACCCACTCATGAGGTAAGAGTCCTCTTGATGTGACTCTCAGAAATGCCACCCCAGGCATACCCAGAGGTGTGCTTTGCTAATGTGTTACCTAAAGATGAGGAAAGTCAGCGGTCAATTAGTTAAGTTCTGAGAGCCATGCTTATAGCATAGCAAACATGGTGGGTAAATTCTAAGGACTGTTTTAGAGGGGATTCAGTGTAATCCAGTGAGAAGTCATCTGGTGTAGATTCTCCTGATACTGGACTTTGGCAATGGCATGGTCACAGAATTTAGGCATTGTTCCCTAGATAAGTTGCAAATTTTTTAAAATTGTATTTTATTTATTTATTTAGTGTATTGTGCAGGCACATGCATGCCATGGTGCATGTGTTTAGGTCAGAGGAGCCTTAGGCAGACAGTTCTCCCCTTCCATTATGTTAGTTCTGGAGATTGAATCTGGTCATCAGACTTGACAACAAGTACTTTTGCCTATTGAGCCATTTTTCTGACCCCATTGGGTGAACTTTTGAAAGGTCCTGCACAATATGGGTGCTGAGAAGTATATTGCATTTGCAGATGCAATACTTCAGCCAGTGTCTTTGTGTGCCATAATATGCAGAGTCAGGGACTTCACTGGCCAGTAGAGTTGGGTGTGAGATATATCTCACTAATGAACTGCTTCAGGCTCCACAAAATATTTACCTCAAGAGATTCCAAACATTCTAAACAAAATGAACAAACGTAGGTATTGACTTTCTAGATACTTCATATAGCTTTTCTTTTCGTTGAACATATTAATCAAAAATTTCATGTAGGTTAAATGTAGGTATGAATCTGATAAGAATCTTTTAACTTCATGTAACTGTATAAAGCAAAATATAGTTCCTGAGCCTGCAATTTAATTATTAGCTGGACTGTCTCAGCCAAGAAACTTAATCCTTGAAGGATCTGGTGAATATCAGGGATGATAGTCATACAATGTTCAGTGTAAGCTCTTAAAAATGATCAGTCTACACAGATGTGAAGAACCATGGGAGAAAGCACATCTCAATAGTACATCAGAATTTTTATGAGCACACTAGGCATGCTACAGGAACATCATATCTCCAAATGAAAGCAAATTATGTTGCAATTACAAATCTAATATTCTCAAGAGTAAATGCTTCACCTTTACCCATAATTGTCTTTCTAAAATGAAAATCTACCATGAAGGGGGTGAAGAGATGACTCCCTGGTTAAGAATATTTGCCATCCTTCCAAAGGAACAGGGGAAAGCCCAGCACTCACACGGGGCTCACAACTGTCTGGTATTCCAGTTCCAGGGGATCCAACATACTCTCTAGCCCCTATGAGCACGCCATGCATGTGGTGCACAGACATATATGCAGGCCAAACAATTATACACATAAAAAAGTAAAAAGAGTGCTAGAACCCCATTATGTAATACAAAGAAAACATAGTGTGTAAGTTGTTTTATTTTTTTTTAAATTATCAGTCACCGTTCAGATCACTTTCAAGTATTACAGGTACATGTACCATAATCTGATTTTTATACAGCCACGCTTCCCTGCTGGTTAGTCTGTGTATTTAACGACACCATCAATGCTTCACAAGGTTTGGCACATTGTATGAGAGAGATTTTCACAGGACAAATAGTGGAAAAAACAATTGATTCTGTTTCTAGATTCAGTATTTCTGTATAACTGGATGGTAATAATTGATTGAAATAAAAGTTCTCTGAATTCATTTTTTTTGAAAATAATCCATTTTATGCAGGTGATGCATTCCGAGGCTTCGGGGAAGATGATAAGCAGAATACAATGCCTTTCAGCACCTCAGATGTTGATAATGATGGGTGGGTGCCGCCCTGCTTTTTAGTCAGTGAGGAGCTGCAGTCACCTCCATAACAACACTGGCTGGTGGTTCAACCAGTGTGGTCTCATGAACCCTTCCTGGAAACTGCGTGCAACTGGAATTCAGTAGGGTACATGGGCTAAAAACAATTCTGCTGTCAATATTAAATCCGCTTCAGTGAAGACTAGAAGAACTTACCACCCCTATTTTAGTAGTCTTATTTTAAACTGTAGCACAATTTCCATAGTTATTTTTGAAAACATGTTAAAACATTCTTTTACAGAGTTTCTTACTTAGAGTTTAACATATTAGCCAAAATTGAATTGAATATAGATGGCAACTTAGTGTTATGGGTTTAGTTAGTAAACTTCAGTTTTGCAGCACTTATAAAAGCAATCACGGCTCATTATGGTATGTTTTTTATTGACTAACATTTTGTGATTGTTTGCAAGATTCACAGTGTTTTTTTTAATAAACAGGTATTAGCAGATTTTTTATTAATTAAATAATTTCTGAGTTACCCAGTGTTTTCTCAGATCTTTGAGGAACAAAGTCGGCCTACTTTGTGTCTGAGAATGACTCTGAACTTTGGGTCCTTCCATCTGTAACTCCGGAGTGCTGGGATTGCTGGCATGTGCCGCCATGGGTGCTCTGTGCAGCAGCAGAGATGGGACCTACGGTTTTGTGGATGCTAGTGGACAGTCTACCATCTGTTCTTTTTTTAATTGATATTTATTGAGCTCTACATTTTTCTCTGCTCCCCTCCCTGTCTCTCCCCTCCCCTCTTCAATCCTCCCCCAAGGTCCCCATGCTCCCAATTTACTCAGGAGATCTTGTCTTTTTCTACTTTCTACTTCCCATGTACATTAAATCTATGTAAGTCTCTCTTAGTGTTTGCATTGTTGTCTATATTCTTTGGGATTGTGGTTTGTAGGCTGGCTTTCTTTGCTTTATATTTAAAAGCCACCTATGAGTGAGTACATGTGATAATTGTCTTTCTGTGTCTGGGTTACCTCACTCAAAATAATGTTTTCTAGCTTCATCCATTTTCCTGCAAAATTCAAGAGGTCGTTATTTTTTTCTGCTGTGTAGTACTCCATTGTGTAAATGTGCCACATTTTCCTTATCCATTCTTCAGTTGAGGGATATTTAGGTTGTTTCCGGGTTCTGGCTATGACAAACAAAGCTGCTGTGAACATAGTTGAACACATGTCCTTGTGGCACGATTGAGCATCCTTTAGATGTATACCCAAAAGTGGTATTACAGGGTCTTGAGGAAGGTTGTTTCCTAATTTTCTGAGAAATCGCCACACTGGCATCCATAGGGGTTGTACTAGCTTGCATTCCCACCAGCAATGCAGAAGTCTTCCTTTTTCCCCCATAACCTCTCCAGCATAAGTTGTCATTGGTGTTTTTGATCTTGGCCATTCTTACAGGTGTTGTTTTGATTTGCATTTCTCTGATGACTAAGGATGTTGAACATTTCCTTAAGTGTCTTTCGGCCATTTTAGATTCCTCTGTTGAGAGTTCTCTGTTTAGGTCTGTACTCAATTTTTTTTTTATTGGATTATGTGTTCTTTTGGTGTCCATTTTTTTGAGTTCTTTGTATATTTTGGAGATCAGACCTCTGTCTGATGTGGGGTTAGTGAAGATCTTTTCCCATTCTGTAGGCTATCGTTTTGTCTTGTTGACCATGTCTTTTGCTTTACAGAAGCTTTTCAGTTTCAGGAGGTCCCATTTATTAATTGTTTCTCTCAGTGTCTGTGCTGCTGGGGTTCTATTTAGGAAGTGGTCACCTGTGCCAATACATTCAAGTGTACTTCCCACTTTCTCTTCTATAAGGTTCAGTGTGGCTGGCTTTATATTGAGGTCTTTGATCCATTTGGACTTGAGTTTTGTACATGGTGATAGATATGGGTCTATTTTCATTTTTCTACATGTTCATATCCAGTTATGCCAGCACCACTTGTTGAATATGCTTTCTTTTTTGCATTTGATATTTTTTGCTTCTTTATCAAATATCAGGTGTTCGAAGATGTGTGGATTGATATCCAGGTCTTCTATTCGGTTCCACTGGTCCTCCTGTCTGTTCTTATGCCAATACCAGGCTGTTTTCAGTACTGTAGCTGATTCACAGTGTTTTTGAAGGAACTTGCTTTCTCTTTGAGCATGTAAACTATAGTAAGTTGTTAGGAAAACTGAAGAGATACTTCTCTATCTGTATTCTTAGTTACATAATTTATAATTCCTACTGAAGACAGTTATAAGGTGCAATGTATGAGGATTAATACATTAACACCACAGGGTTAAAAATTTTACCAAGTGATACCACAGTATTTTAAAACTGATAAGAACTTGCTGCTAAAATAAAATCTTTCATATTTTATCATGAATAATAATTTTGTTGTTATTTGCAGTATATTTACTGTACATATATCCTTATCAGTTGCATTCTAAAACACTTTTAAATCTTTTTAATTAGTTATTGTTTCTCTGTGTAACAAGCCCTAGCTGTCCTGGAACTAGCTCTCTAGACCAGGCTGGTCTTGAACTCACAGAGATGCACCTGCCTCTGCCTCCCAAGTGTTGGGATTAAAGGCATCTGCCACTACTGCCCAGCCTTAATTACAATTTTTAATGTTTTTAAAGCTTTTCTTGATAACTCAGCCATTCCTAGAACTCACTATATGGCCCATACTATTTAGGAAGTCACCATATAGCTCAGGCTGGCCTGGAGCTTGGGCAATCCTGCTTCAACCTCTTGAGTGCTAGGTTATAGGTATGAGCAGCCACATCTGGGTCTTAGCTCTTTTTAAGCCAAGTGATATACACTGTGAAGTGCATGGTGAGCATGATGAGTCATTGGTCTGGATGTGCTTGGGAGAAAGCCTGTTTCCTCCGTGGTTTCTAAGGAGATGGAAGATAATGATACCACAAAGACGATGCCAGAAACATTCTAGGCCAGGAATCAGTTAGTGATGAAGGCTAGGAAAGACAGCAACGGGCAAACTCTTCTTTTCATGCGGTCCACTGATGTCACTGGTGTCACAGTCTAAGAGCTTCCTTATAAAACAGGCACATGTCAAGAATAGCATTTGACATAACATAACTGGTCAATTAATTAACTTGTCATTAATTATCACAAAATCTATTTTGTTGGTATTTACCCAGTATTTACACATAAGCCGGGAAATGAGATAATTCATACCTTTGTAATAAATACAACCTTGCTGAAGGAGTAGTCAGGGAAACAGTTTGTCTATCTCAGTTTTATATATCACATCCAGACATACGGTTATGAATATTTGATCAGAGATGATATTTAATGTGGGCTAGGCATCTGACACTATGACATATCATGCATGGATCTCAGTTCTATGATATTAGTGTAATGAAGGTGGTTAAACTATGTGTAGACAGACAATGATATCCCTTACATGTTAGTGATGTGGAATTCAAGGATAGGTCTTGTCTTCTTGGCCTGTTCACTGAAATGCTGGTGAGGAGGGCAATGCTGCTCATGTATGTTTGGTTCTGTCCTAATCTGCGTCCTGTCACACCGTGTTATCTTGCATCAAATGTTGTGTGTAAAGAACAAATTGATCCTTATGTCACTTCTGAAACAACTTTTAAAAGATGTTCTAAAGGATGGCTTTAGAAAGGCATGCAGTGATGTAACAGTTGATTGGAATCAGCTTGAACCTGGCTTGTCACAGTGGCTCACTATCCGAGGAATGACATGACAGAATCCTGGAACCTGTGCTCAGATTAAAATAATGCACCTCAGAAAGTTTGCAGGTGCAGAAATGAGAAAAACTGATAACGTCAAAAATGTAAAAGGCTACTTCTATTTTAGTGTGGTGATGTTGTTTTTAGTAAATGATGGATTTAAGAAATCAAATATTTGTTATGTGGCACTAAGGGATGTAATGCATTGGACAGCTGTGGAGGGACTGCAGGCATTTAATTTTCCACAAATGCTAAAGCATTTTTATTCAGTGAGGCTAGGCTTCTGAAATGGCAATAAATGGCATAATAAAAACTTCAGTTAAGGTTATATGATTTTAAAAGAAAACTTCGAAAAACAATTTTTTAAAATTTCATTTTACATTCCAACCAGTTCTCCCTCCCACCCCTCCTCCCACCCTCCTTCACCTTGCCCCTAGCCCACCCCCCACTCCTCCCAACAGATAAGGGCTCCCATGGGGAGTCAACAAAGTCTGGTACATTAAGTTGGGGCAGGACCAAGCCCCTCTCCCCTGCATTAAGGCTGAGCATGGCATCCCACCATAGGGAATGGGCTCCAACAAGTTAACTCATGCACCAGGGATAGATCCTGGTCCTACTGCCAGGGGTCCCTCAGACAGTCTAAGTTTCACCGTCTCCCACATGTGGAGGACCTTGTTTGGTCCCATGGAGGCTCCACAGCTGTCGGTCTAGAGTTCATGAGTTTCCATGAGCTTGGTTCAGCTGTCTCTCTAGATTCTCCATCATGATCTTGACCTCTTTGCGCACATATTATCTCCTCCCTCTCTTCAAATTGTTTTTGCTGTGCCAATGTGTTCAAGGCTACTTCCCACTTTCTCTTCTGTTAGGTTCAGTGTAACTTGATTTATGTTGGGGTCCTTGAGCACTTGGACTTGAGTTTTGTGCATGGCAATAGATATGGATCTATTTTGATTCTTCTGCATGTTGGCATCCAGTTATCCCAGCACCATTTGTTAAAGATGCTTTCTTTTTTCCATTGTACCATTTTGGCTTCTTAGTCAAAGATCAGGTGTTCGTAGGTGTGTGGATTAATATCAGGGTCTTGATTTGATTCCTGTCTGTTTTTATGCCAATACCAAGCTGTTTTTATTACTGCAGCTCTATAGTAGAGTTTGAAGTCAGGGATGGTGGTGCCTCCAGAAGTTTCTTTATTGTACAGAATTGTTTTAGCTGCCCTGGGTTTTTTATTTTTCTATCTGAAATTGAGTATTGTTCTTTCAAGGTCTGTGAAGAATTGTGTTGAGATTTTGATGGCGATTACATTGAATCTGTAGATTGCTTTTGGTAAGATTGCCATTTTTATTATGTTGCTCCTAACTATCCAAGAGCATGGAAGATCTTTCCATTTTCTGATATCTTCTTTAATATCTTTCTTTAGAGACTTAAGGTTCTTGTCATACAGGTCATTCACTTGTTTGGTTAGAGTTACCTTAAAATATTTTATATTTGTGCCTATTGTAAAGGGTGCTGTTTCTCTGATTTCTTTCTCTGTCTATTTATCATTTGTATATAGGAGGACTACTGATGTTTTTTTTAGTTAATCTTGTATTCCCCCACATTACTGAAAACATTTATCTTTAATGATATTGTAATTTCATAGTTGCATGTATATGCTATTACCAAAGTATAGGCAATCCACAAACAGCTCAAAGTAACACCCACCATAGATTTAATAACACCAGGCTGATAGCCTGGGAGTTAAGAACTTTATCAACCTTCTTCCATACACATATGCATGCAAACACCAGACCTATTGTTGTCCAGACAGATCTAAGTTTAGAAGTAAGGATAGTTAAAATCAGTGGCCCATAAGTCAATCATGCACCAGCGTTTTGGTCAATAAACATTCACTGGAATGCAAGCATGGCCTCTCACTTCTGTCTATATCTTCTTTCATGTTACAAGAACAGAGTTAATGAAACTTCATCAAAACTCTATGCATTATGAAGGGGATACTGTCATCTGTATGCATTATAAAGGGGGTACTATCATCCATATGCATTATAAAGAGGGTATTATCATAATCATTTTATAACAATGAAAATTTAGGCAAAATTGGATTGAATTTAAGATGAGGAATTGAGAGGATCCATCAGAGATTAAGCTCACGGGACAAGGAAGATCTCTATACCTCTATATATGTATACATATTGGATCTTGACAGAGAATCCCAGAGTAAGTCAAAAGGACTTGTCAATCTTAAGCCAGATTTCAAGGCTTATTCCATAGCAAAGTTCCTCTTGCCCAATTTCTTCTTTTTTCAAGAGAGACAAGGGGTCCCATCTGTTCCCTGAGAGTGGCACATCATATACTTAGCTTCCGAGGAAAATTACAGACATCCAGACTCTTTTCAAGGTTAGTTGCTATGACTTTGTGGTATCATTAATGGAAAAGGCATGCCTGCAACAAATATCCAATAGGTTATTTTAGAGAGCTACCTGTGGCTTTCTAGAGGATATTCCTTGATAGTGGCAAATGGTTTTATCAGAATGGTTTTTGTATTTCAGATTCCCACAAGGGCCAATAGAATTGGCTTCAAGTTCTTGGCCATTAAAAAAGTAGCCAAGATTTAAGTAGGCAGTCTATATAGTTTATGCACATACAAATAAAGGTAAGCTTCTCTGAATGTCAGTGAACTCTATGACCTAGGTCTGTTCTAATCTAATTTAAGGGGCTCATGCTGGTGAGCACAGATAGGAATCTCTGGTATTGTATTGCTACAGCACAGAACTGGTTCTGAAGAGTCGCAGAACTGTTTATATTGGTACCTCCTCAACCTTGACCTCTCCCCTCCCCATCTTGTTAATGTCTTCAGAAAGAAGTTTCACCCCTGAAAGAGAACTATTTCTACGGGTCTATTCTTATTGATTCTTGAGAAGTTTCACATGTGAAGTCTTGGGACTCCTCTGTCTTCAACTAAAAGGTTTGCATCTCCCAGGTCCTAGGTTTTGCCTGTAAGTGACTCTTGGCTGATGGTCCTCCTTGACAGTTCCTTACATGGATGCTCACTTCAGTCTTCCCCAGGGAGGTCACCTGCTTTAGTAATGAAACAGCTGTGATGTAAATGGAAAAACTGTCCCTGGCTATCACTTGTTATTCAGATTTGTAAACAGTGGCCTTTGTGTTTGAGGGTAGCTCATCCATCCTTGTTCTTCACAGATTAAAGAGCCATGACCCAAGGCTTGAACTCACGCTGAGCAAGACTGGAGAAAAGAGTGGAAGAGGGTGATGGTAATCAATATTTCTGTGAGTCTCATGTATGAATTTTAGCTTGAAGTTCTTGACTTTGTACATCTGGAGTCTTGAAGACTTCCTGTCAGATTTTAAGTACTGTGACCTTTCACTCTGCGTGAATGGAAGGTGTTTGACAAATGTTACATGAAATTCATGAAATTCCTGCTTTAGCATTGCTATTCTCAGACAGATACCATTAGGACCTGTTTTCTTTGCTTACAGTGTTTGGGGTGGTATATGGGGAGGTTCATATTAAGGGGTCCACTATTTCTTAGCACATTCAAAGAATGTACTACTTCACAGATGGGTTCTCATGACCCATCCTTTTATAGACTCCTGAGTTAGCCTCACAGATGACAGCATCTAGATCCATTGTAATTCATCAGATATGTTCTCTCCAAGTCCCTGTGTCACTAAGGTATGGTTTGTTTATAGCATCTTTTCGCTCATCTTTCCCAGGGGAAAGCCTGAGGCCTGTTTGCTGAGCTGAAGAGGGGTTGGTGGAAAGTCTGTAACTGCCGACCTCAAAGGCTCTGGGCTAACAAAGACCGGCACAGCTCCTCAGAACTCAGACTGTTCTTCTTCCATGGTGCCCCTCAGGACACTTAACGGGTTCTGCTGAGAATTTCACAGCCAGAACACCAGCTGTGCTCTGACCATTTGCTCTGATAGTGGGTAAGCATGTATTGGGCCATTGGGTTTTCAGGACACAGACTACACATGGTTTGCCCAATTGTACAACATTCTAGTCTTTTCTTCCCCTTGCACCTAAAGCCACCACTCAGACCTACTCCTCCGCCTAGTGATAATTGAGATTCTCCCATTGGATTCATCTATACTGCAGCCCTACAAACTCCTAGTGTCACGGGTATTGTGGCCTGGGTCCGTGAAATGAAAACTCAGAGACACATTGAGAATGAACTTAACCTTAGCAGTCACAAGGTTCCTCAGCCTTGGTGGACTGAAGCACTTTCCCTTAGCCCTTCAGCATTCTTACTTTTCCCTGTATTTACACTTTAGCTAGTAGATTTTCATATGCTCAAAACAACCTGAATGAAGCTTCCAAAAATACTCTGTCAAGTGCAAATATCTGATTCATGAAGTACCACAGTTTTCTGGGTTTCCCCTAACCAAGTTTTACATAGGCTTTATATCCATGGGACAAGATTTGCATAGGGCAACAAAAGGTATCTGTAACATAAAGGATGGATTAGGGTTGGGTGCTAACTCTGGAGCTAGGACAGGTATGGCCCATTGGGGGTTTATGGCTAGTGGGGGGTGAGGGAGATAGGAGTGGGGGGTGATAGTGTTGTTTGCTGCCCCTCTGGTGCCAGGATGGCAAGACATTTGGCCACACCCAAGCTTTATTCTGTGCTTTTTGTGGGTTCAAGTTCAGGCTTCTCTTCCTGAACACCTTTGAGACTGATAAAAGCAATGTGGAAGTTTTCTTTAATTGGTTACATTCATGAAAAAAATCCCCAACCTCTATTTAAACTTGTTAACTATTAGTATTTTTATATCTTAGCTGTTGTTTCAATCATTATGTAGGTGGAGTTTTCCTGTGCTGGCAGCTGCTCCCAAATAACCACTAAGAAACTTAATATTAATTGTAAATGCTTGGCTGATAGCTCAGACTTGTGACTAGCTAACTTTTACATTTTAAATTAGCCCATATTCCTTATCTACCCTCTGCCACATGACTCATGGCTTGTTACCTCAGTTTTTACATGTCCTGCTTCCCCTGTTTCTGCTGGCTCTCCTCTGACTCCGCCCCTCTTCATCTCAGCATCCTTAGTTTGGTTGTGCCGCCTATACTTCTTGCCTAGCTCCCGGCCAGTCAGCATTTTATTAAACCAATTCAAGTGACAAATCTTTACAGTGTATAAAAGGACTATTCCACAGAATCATTATATACTGAGTTCTAGGCCAGCCTAGGTTAGAGCGTGAGACCCTGACTCAAAACAAGACAAGACAAATCAAAACAAAACAAAAAACCCAAACCAAACCAATATAAACCAAAAACCCCCTCCGAAAACAAAATGGAAACAAATAGATATAATTATAGCATAGTTGGTTCTCTGAGAAAAAGTAGGAAAAGTACTTTAGGGCTATGTAAGTACGGACCATGATATACAGTTGCCCAGGGTGTAGACTCCTGATCTAGACCAGTAATTATTAAATTTATTGTACTCATGACTCAATTTAGTCAGAAAACTTTTTGCATGATCTGTATTCAAATTAAATATGTACTGATAATAAATCCTAGAGAGTTTTATTTTGAAACACTTATTCAGCATATTCACTGCTTTGTGATTTATTAAAGAAAAGCAACTTTGAATACTAATGAGGTGATGTGCCCTTTATGCTCACACAGAGAATCAAATCTTGACCGAGTATTTGTAGAGTATCTTTATCCATTCTCAGAGCTGATTAGGATCTTGGTTTCACAATCATGAAACGCAAGAATGCTGCTGGGCATAAATACACAGCACAAAATGGCAGCAGTGTGTTTGGAGGCTTTCCAAACTGTTGGAAATTCTGTCCAATCCCATTCCAAAGTTCATTCAATGAACTTGTATGAAACTCGAGCCAGCATCTCTAACAGCAATTTTAAAAATCAAGCGTTCTAATACAATAAAATCAAATGTTGACTAGATCTTTACATGCTGAGGAATGATAATAGAAAAATATAAGAAGTCTTTGCTTTTTAATTGAACTGTTGCATGTCTGCAAGCGCAGGAACATCGCGCAGGTGGTGAAAGCTGCAGTGGACACTGGTCTGGAGTCTGAGTGTTGCTGTGCCGTGTGCTGTGATTCCACGTGCATTGCAATGTGCTCAGGACACATGTTCAGAACCAAGGCTGCAGATGCAGCACAGGTCACAGGTCAGTGCTGGCCAGAAACACCCCAAATTCATTACAAATTTGATTTTAAAATAATTTTTGTTGTACATCCAGAAACATTCTATTGCCACATTTGTTTTGCTACCTTTAATTCCTTTATGTGGCCTCTACATTGGTTGGTGACGCAGTTTGAGAAGGTAGGGTCTAGATGAAGTAGGGTGGGACAGTACAGTAGAGTAAATTGTGAATGTTTTGGATGGGAAGATTCCAGGTACTTGTGAAGAACTTCTCCCTCAGCATATGCTTCTTTCCCCACAACTCTGGATCACGCCTGAGGAAAACCCTCCTCTTGCTTCTCTGGATTGGACTACCAACTACTTTTGGTTTGACTATGGGCAACTTTGTCCCCACAGGAACTTTTCTTTTTGTATTTAGAAAATTACTTTTAAATTAGTGTACAGAGTAATGATCCTTATTATAGCACTTTCACACACACACACACACACACACACACACACACACACACACACACACACACACACACGGCTAGATTCTGCCTAGGAGAAAAATATGTAGAAAAATATGTCTTTCTAAGTCTGTCTTATTTTACTTAACGTGATGATGTCCAGTTCTATCCACTGTCCTGTAAATGTTGTGCCTTCATTTTTCTTTATGGATGCACAATTCCATCATGCATGTGTACTACATTTTCTTAATCCATTCATCTGTTGATGGAATCTGGGCTGGTTCTGTTTTTTCAGCTACTGTGTTGGCCTCTCTTTTCATGAAAAACTTGTGGGAATGTTGGCATGACCCAGGGATGGAATCCCACTGTGCTTGTGTTTATGCACAGAGGTTTGAGAGTCTCACTACAGTAGGATTACTGAACCTGCTGCTCATTTATCTGTTGTGTAAAAGGTTTGCTGTGTGGAATACATTGCTTGTTAAACAAGTGTATTAGGTTGGATACTTGAAAAACTTAGAAAGCCTCACAGAGTGTATTCACTAAAAGCAAATGATATGGTAGAGCAGGGGTACCAGAGGCCCTAGAAACTTCCAGGCATATACCCTACTTTCATTGATTGGTGTAAAAACGTTAGATGAGATTAAAAACAACAACAAGCAACAAACAACAAGGTTCAACATTATGAGACAAGAGACTTCCAAAGATGCCATTGGGTTTGATTTCTGTTGCTCATCGACTGCTGGGCTTGCAGCCCGCTACCCTCAAGAGTGGTTTGTTTCCCCAGTGAGAAAACTAAATTCCCATTCGCAAGTAATTATCACTCGGAGACTCTAGAGTCACAGAATTTACAGAATGAATCTACATAAAAAGGAATTTTTTTTTTGAATGACTTGGAGGCTGCAGTCCATCTAATCTGACAATGGCTACCTGTGAATGGAAAGTCCAAGAATCCAGTAGTTTCTCAGTCCCACAAGGCTGGGTGTCTCAGCTGGTCTTCTGTATTTGATGGAATCCTGAAGAAGTAGGCACCAGTGCCAATGAGGGAATAGAAGTGCTAAAAGGCAAGGGCAAGCAGGTGAAGAGCAGGAGCTTCCTTCTTCCATTTCTTTATATAGGGCTTCCAGCGGAGGGTGTGGCCTAGGTTAAAGGTGTATCTTCCTGCCTTAAGAACCAGATCAATTTGGGTAGTGGTAGCACATGCCTTTAATCCCAGTATTCAGGAAGCAGAGGCAGGCAGATATCTGTGAGTTTGAGGCCAGCCTGATCTACAGAGTGAGTTCCAAGACAGTCAAGCCTACACTGAGAAACCCTTTCTCAAACTCAACACCCTCCCCCCAAAAAGATCCAGATCAAAAGTCTGTGTCATCCCTCTTCAAAGGTCTGGACTAGATGGGAATTCACCCACTACAATCAGGCAGAAAATCTTTCACAGGTGTGCCCTCTGTTTCTGGATTGTAGTTCATTCCATATATAGTCAAGTTGACAGCTAAGAATAGTCACCACGTAGGTTGTGGGTCAGAGACGGGGGCATGTGTCTGCTTCTGCTTTTACTTCTATGACCCTATCTGGCTAAGACCCGTTCAGACCTTGTGCCTGTGGCTTTCATCGCTGTGAGTTCATGTGTGCATTAGTCCTGCAGTGTTTAGAAAGTCTTCTTTCCTTGGTGTCTTCCATTCCTTCTGGCTGTTACACTCTTTCCTCTTTTCCCACAGGGTTGCCTCAGCCCTGAGGGGAGGGATTTGATGGAGACATTCTGTTTAGGGCTGAGTGTTCCAAGGTTGTAGGAGGTCCTTCTGTATTTCTGTTGCTTTCATTGGTTGAATAAAGCGACTGCCTTGGCCTTTTGATAGGGCAGCCCTTAGGTGGGCAGAGTAGACAAAACAGAATTCTGGGAAGAAGGACAGACAGGCAGATGCCATGGTTTTCCTGCCCAAGATGGACATTGGTTATACTCATGCTGGTAAGCCACAGTCAAGTGGCGATACACATTAATGGAGATGGGTTAAATTAATATGTGAGAGTTAGCCAATAAGGGGCTGAAGATAATAGACCAGGCAGTATTTAAATGAATACAGTTTCCTTGTAATTATTTCGGGGGTTAAGCTAGCCAGGCACCAGGAACGTGGCCCTCTCCTCATTACTACAAAATGGCACCCATGTGGATAACTACATCCACAAAAAGCCTAAAAGAGCTTAAAAATAATAGAGTAAAGCATGTTTTCTTGGTAACAACAATTTCTCGGGTCTACTCTGCTTACTAGAGGCAAGCAAGCGCTCTCATTTAAGAGAGGCTTCCTGACTCAGCTTTAGCTGCAAAACCTTGCAGCTCTTTAAGAGGTCCTGCCAAAAAGCACTTAAATAGTGTTAATAAAAAACTAACTGCATACTTTTCGGTTTTCAGCCATAACAAAAAAAAAAAAAAAAAAGCTGCGCCATTTTAAAATGCTGACTTTCTGCCAGCACAATCTCTGGCTCTTGCGGAAGACAAAAAATTTGGATGGGGTTTTGTGACTAAAATGCTACGGCTTGCTTAATGACAATATAAACTACTACGTGACTAAAACTGTACATGGCTCAGGGGCACCAAATGACTCTAAAGCAGGAGTGGCTCCACATACTAAACTGTGCTGATCTCAAACTAAAACTATCATAATTATCATAATAAAAGCACAGTTAAGGTTTAGACTGGACAAAAATCAGGTGGTACCGTATTACCCCTACATGGCACAACTGAAGTTTTTAAAAAGTACTTAACATTTTAAAAAACTGCTTCTAAATAGTAAAAAATTACAAATTCACAATAGGACAGATTCAGACATAAAAGACCTCTAAATGGGTCACACTGTTAAAATAAAGGTACGTAGTAGACTTAAAAAAAAAACTAAAAAAAATAAATAAAATAAAAGCTATAAAAATACTTTAAAGAGACAAAATACAAATAGTTATAAATTAAAAAAAATAAACCACATAAAAAGAAAAAATTCACAAAATGTCTAAATTATGTATTTTATTGTGTTTTCTTTAAATTTTTTGACTGTAAAGGAACTAAATACAAAAAGACATTTCATTGTGTGGTCTACTAAGCTAAACCAACATATATGTTCTAAAGGTATCTTGACTTCAAAATTTGGGTCTAAGGATATGATAATTTAAAAAAGAGGTTCTTCTTTTGTTTTCACAGAGGATGAGACCCTGTGGATTGCTTCTAGACAAATATGGTTTGATAGACCACACCCTCCTAAAAGGTCACCGTAAACACCTTCAAAAAATTACTTCACTCAACTACCAACTAAGATAAATCTAACACACAGGTTATACCATAAAAGACCTAAATAACAGTGCCCCCATATAACACAGAGCAGTTTTAAAAAAACTATGCCCATATTCCCAAATATTGTTTATAAATATTCTCTTACATTTAAAGAGGGATATGATAGAGATATGAATAATTTACATTGGTATAAATTTTGCCTTATTGATATAAATTTAAGGTCAATTTTGCTATATATATGTATTTCTGATCTTGATTAAGGTATTGTGATTGTGTAGTTCATTAAAAATATAATGTATAATTAAGAAATATTAACTATAATAGTTAAGTTTGTAGTGATGTTAGTTATATTTTCTAGATGTGCATAGATATATTTCAGATAGGCATTCTTCATATCTTTCAAAGACTCAGAATATGATGACATTTAATGTTTTAATAACTTAGGACTTTTCATGACAATGAGACATGTCTGCACCTGGCAGCACCAGCTACTTCAAGAGGAAGATGGGGGCATCGAAGAGGCTCCTTATGGAGTTTGCTAGCCATTTGGGCAAGAAAGTGCTTTTGCCTGGACTGATGCATAAACTGGGCACGAAGAACCTGCAGAGAGAGGACTGCTGAACTTGCCTAAAGGTGAGATGATCCTTTGGGGTTCCTGATTCATGAAAGAGTCTGTGAGACATTCTGCAGGATACAGAAGAAAGTGACTAAACTGTCTTTAAAATTTCCTGCTTTATAAAAAAAGTCTGCTGGATACTATGGGCCTGTAGGCTAAAGATGGATGCCCCAACGGTACAAAATACCTTTGGGTGACTGTCCAGGAAGCGAGATGTCTCTGTCATTTCTAGAGTTTTGGAAGTTGCTTACTTTTTGTTTACTTAGGTAATATAATATCCTTCTGGAGTCTTTGATGGAGTTAAAGAATAGATAGATAGTTATAGTAGTTTTCCTTTGTTATGATAAAAGATAAAATAGATATAAATATTGTAACTGTAATTCTTGCTTGATACCTGTTTTGTTATATGTAATTTTACTATGTTAGAGTTAAGGCCTTCCTTTTTTGTTTAAACAGAAAAGGGAAATTGGTGTAAGAGGTCCTTCTGTATTTCTGTTGCTTTCATTGGTTGAATAAAGCGACTGCTTTGGCCTTTTGATAGGGCAGCCCTTAGGTGGGCAGAGTAGACAAAACAGAATTCTGGTAAGAAGGACAGACAGGCAGACGCCATGGTTTTCCTGCCCAAGATGGACATTGGTTATACTCATGCTGGTAAGCCACAGTCAAGTGGCGATACACATTAATGGAGATGGGTTAAATTAATATGTGAGAGTTAGCCAATAAGGGGCTGGAGATAATGGACCAGGCAGTATTTAAATGAATACAGTTTCCATGTAATTATTTCAGGGGTTAAGCTAGCCAGGCACCGGGAATGAGGCCCTCTCCTCATTACTACACAAGGTCTTTCTCTCTCCCTGCATATTGTCTGATTTGAGTCTCTGTATTTCTTCCCATCTACTTCAGGAGGAAGCTTCCCTAATGATGGCTGAGCAAGATACTGATCTATGAATATAGCAGAATGACATTAGGAGTCGTTGTATTGCTATGTTCTTTTAGAACAATAGTTGTATTTGGCTTTGCCCTAGCTCTCTGGGATATCTAGTCCCAGGTTCTTGGTCACCAAAGCATTGACATGTGTGGGTTCCACATTGTGGGGTGGGCCTTAAGTGAAACCAGATGTGGTTGGTTACTTCCACAAGGTTTGTGCCACCATTGCACTGGCATATGTTGCAGGCAGAACAGCACTGTAGATCAAAGGGTTTGTGGCTGCATTGGTGTTCACTCTTTTGGTAGTGTGCAGAGTAACTTCTGGTACGAAAGATGCTAGAATTTAGGGGTGAAGGCTCTATGTAGGCACCAGCTTGACTTTTCCATGTTCAAATGTTGAGGGTCATCTAGGTTGTTTCCAGTTTATGGCTATTATTAATAGAGCAGCAATGAACAGTTGAGCAAGTGCCTCTGTGAATGAAGTGGCTTTTGGGTATATGACCAAGAATGGTATAGCTGGATCTAGTGGTAGATTAAATCCCATCTTCCTGAGGAACCACCACACCATTTTCCATAGTGGATATATGAGTTTGCTCCCCCACCAGCAATGGATGAGTGTTCCCTATATTCTACGTTCTTGCCAGCATGAACGATCATTTGTTTTATTGATATTATAAGGTGTAAGATAAAATCTCAGAGTAGTTTTGGTTTGCATTTCCCTGATGACTAAGGATATTTAGACATTTCTTTAAGTATTTCTTAGCTATTTGAGATTCCTCTGTTGAGAATTCTCTGTTTAGATCTATACATTTTTTTAATGGGGTTATTTTCTTGATATCCAGTTTTTGAGTTTTTTTTATATTTTGAATATTAGCCTTTTATCAGATGTGTAGTTGGTAAAAATCTTTCCCCATTCTGTAGGCTGACACTTTGTCGTAATATGGTGTGTCCTTTGTCATCCAGAAGCTTTTCAGTTTCATGAGGTTCCATTTATTAATTGTTGATCTTAGTTCCTGTGCTAGATGTATTCTGTTCAGAAAGTCTTTTCCTGTGACAATGAGTTTGGGGCTATTCTCCACTTTTCTCTTCTATGCGGTATCTGGTTTTATATTGAGGTCTTTGATTCATTTGGAGTTAAGTTTTGTTCAGGGTGATAAATAAGGATATATTTGGGTTCTTCTGCATGCAGACTTCTAGTTTGACCAGCACCATTTGGTAAAGAATCTTTTTCTAGTGTATATTTCTTTCTTGTTTATTAAAAATCAGGTATCATAGGTGTGAGGATCTCAGTCTGGGCCTTCAGTTTGATTCCACTGGTCAATGAGTCTGTTTTATGTGCCAGTGCCCTGTGGTTTTTATTCAGCCCTGCACTTCAACTTGATACCTGGGATGGTGATGCCTCCTGTGGTTCTTTTATTCAGGGCTGCTTTAGCTATCCTGGGATTTTTCCTTATGAAGCTGAAAATTGTGTTTTCAGTCTGTGAACAATTTTATTGAAGTTTTGATGGGGACTGCAGTGAACCTATAGATTGCTTTTGATAGTCTGGCCATTTTTACTATATTAATCCTACCTGCAGAGCTGGATTGGTAGATACTGCTTAAATTTAGTTTAATTATAGAAAATCTTATTTTCCCCATCTATTGTTATTGAAAGTTTTGCTGGGCCTAGTAGTCTGGGCTGGCATCTGTGGTCTCTTACAATCTGTAGCACATCTGTCCAGGGCTTTCTGGCCTTTAAAGTCTTCACTGAGAAGTAGGGTATAATTCTAATAGGTCTACCTTTATATGTTACTTTGTCTTTTTCTCTTCCAGGTTTTAACATTCTTTTTTTTTTGTTGTTGTTCTGTACATTTAATGTTTTAAGTATATGAGGTATGGGGGGGATCTGTTCCAGATTTCCTGGATGTTTTATGTCAGGAATGTTTTAGATTTAACATTTTCTTTGACCAAGACATCCATTCCTTCTATTGTATCTTCAATATCTCTTCCATCTCTTGTATTCTGTTGGTGAGGCTTGACTTTGAGATTCCTGTTCTAGTTTCTAAATTTTCATCTCCAGATTTCCCTCAGTTTGGACTTTCTTTATTGATTCTATTTCTACTTTCAGGTTTTTATTCATTTCCTTCCCCTGTTTGATTGTGTTTTCATGGTTCTTTATAGGATTCAATCATAGCCTGTTAAGGGCCTCTGACATAGTCATGAAGGCTGTCCTAAGGTCTTTGTCTTGTGTCTCAGTTATGCACTCAGTTCTACTGTGCGGGGCTGCTGGCCTCTAGTGGAGATATCCTGTCCTGGCTGTAATTGACTGTGTTTTACACTGGGGCTAGGCTTCTGGGTTCAGAAAGATTCTCATTCTAGGTGTTGTCTTTGTTGGGTATGAGTTTTATTCCTTGGTTTCACTTGCCCTCTCTGGTCCTTAGGAGACTGTGGCAGCTTTGTGTTGCCTGGGAGGGAATTCTTCAGGGATACTGCTAGGTGTGTCCACTGGGAGTTCTGGGAGCTGACACTTAAGAATGGGGCTGGGCTAGAAGAGTCAGGGTCTCAGGGGGTGTGCTGGAGGTGGGAAAGCAAGGTGTTCCTCAATATATGCCTAGTCTCCTGGGTACAAGGATAGGTTGTGAGGAGTAGCTATAACAGCTGTTTTGCTGCAGAGGTGACCAGGAAAATGGGGCTTGCATTTTGAGGAGATTTTGAAGAGGCTTTGAAGATCTTTCCTGGCCAGAGTGTCCTGCGAGTTCCCAGGGAATGCCTGCTGGAGTTGGGACCAGGGCAGTGATGAGTGTGGGGAATAAAGGTTGGTGGAGATGATTTCTGTGGTCTACTGGAAATGGGATAAGGAAAGAGGGGGAGGACTCAGCATGTGGTCTACTGCAGAGGTAGGCCAAACTGGGGCTTTGGATTTGTAAAATAGGATGGAGAGGTGAAGATTTGCAGTGAGCATACTTGCTTCCCTGTCTGGTGTTACAATTGTTGGCCTTTCCTAGCAGTGTTTTGAAGGAACATTCATGTTATAGCATTGCAGTATAAATCAGTACTTTATGTCCCCTGTAAAATGAATTAAAACTAACCTTACTGAGATGTAATTTACTCACCATACAATGTGCTCATGTAGCAATGACAAGTCAGTGGCTATTTGGTATAGTTGTAGAATAATAAAATACCACCATAATTAATTCTAGGGAAGTTCTTTCCTTTTTGGGTTTCTTGGATTTATGAGCTAATGATTGATATCAGGTTTGGAAAGTTTTTGGTCATTATGTCTTTGAATAATTTCTATGATTCTTCTTTCTTCTTTCCTTTGAATTTCCATTATGTGTGGTATCCTGGTTCATTTTTTCTTTTCTTTTTTTCTTTTTGATCAACTTGACACAAATTGGAGTCTTTGGGATGAGGAACCTCAGTTGAGAGACTGCCCCTATCTGATTGCCTGTAGGCAAGTCTGTAGCACATTTTCTTGATTATTGATTGAATTAAGTGGGTCCATCCTGTGTGTATGTGTATTTGTGTGTGTACACCTCCCCTGAGTAGGTGTTCTTGGTGTGTTTAAGAAAACAAACTGAGCAAACCACAGGGAACAAGCCAGTAAGCAGCACCCCTCCATGGCCTCTAGGTTTGTGCCTTGATTTCCTACTCTGTTTCCCTCAATGATTTCCAACTGTATATGGAGCTGTAAGGTGAACTAAATTCTTTCCTTCCTAAGTGGCTTTTGGCCATGATGTTTGATCACAGTGACAGACACTGTAACTAAGGTGATGCTTTGATGATGTCCTACAGGTCACTGAGGTGCTACTCATTTTCTTTCTTTCTGCACCGATACTGGATAGCGTTAGTCAATCAGTCTTAGTTTGCTGAATCTTCCTTTGTCTGCCTGAATCTGCTCATGAGCTACTAGAGTGAAATTTTCACTTCAGTTACCAGATGTGTGATTTGAATGAGAGTGTTCCCCATAGGCTCATCTATTTGAATGCTTAGTCACCAGGAATGGAACTCTTTGAAAGGTTAGAAGAATTAGGAGATGTGGCTTTGTCAAAGCTGGAAAGAGTATCACTGGGGGTAGGCTTTGAGTGGCAAAGCCCAAGCCGGGCCCAGTCTCTTGTCCTCAGTCGGCGGATCAGGGTGTATGTAGCTCTTAGATACTGTTCCAGGGCCACGTGTGCTGCCATGTTTCCCACCGTGATAGGCTGAACAACAACTTCTTCTTCTTTTTTGTTTTTTCGAGACAGGGTTTCTCTGTAGCTTTGGTTCCTGTCCTGGAACTAGCTCTTGTAGACCAGGCTGGCCTCGAACTCACAGAGATCCACCTGCCTCTGCCTCCCGAGTGCTGGGATTAAAGGCATGCGCCACCACCGCCTGGCGATAGACTGAACTTCTTCTGAAACTACAAGCAAGCTCCCAGTTAAGTGCTCTCTCTCTCTCTCTCTCTCTCTCTCTCTCTCTCTCTCTCTCTCTCTCTCTACCTCTCTCTCTCTCTCTCTCTGTATGTAAGAGTTGCCTTGGTCATGGTGTCTCTTCACAGCAATAGAACACTGACTAAGACATGAGTTGGTACCAGACAGTAGTGTACTGCTGGAACAGGCCTAACCATGTGCTTGTTGGTTGAGGCTTTGGGTTAAGAAAGAAGTTGAATGCTTTAAGCAGTGCTTAATGGGCCATACTAGTAAGGACATGAAAGACAGTGGTGCTGAAAGCAGTGTAGATTATTGAAGCTTGGTTCAAGAGGTTTCAGAGGGGAAGAATATTAGTAAGTTGTCTAGAGATCATTCTTGTGATATTTTGGCAAAGAATGTGGTTGTTTTCTGCCATTGTCTGAAGAATCTGACTGAGGCTAAATTGAAGCATTTTGGATTAGTGGTCTTGGCAGAGGAGGTTTTGAGACGTCCTTGTATTGACTGGTGGAATGTCACCCCAGTCCTTGGCATCCATATACCCAAAGAGTCTGGAATGTTCAGGTAGAAGTTCCATTCTAGTCGTCTTCTAGAATTACTTCCAGCTGTCATGTGGGCAATATTCTTTCTATGGGATCTTGTAAAACTAAAATGATGGTTAAGTTTGAGATTACTGTCTGCTGTAATTGCAAATAGTCTCTGAATAGTCGATAGGGTTTTTCTGAAGTTCTTTTTTTATTACTTTATAAATAATACCATTCAAAACTTCCACTTCCTCCCCTCCTCCCACTTCCCTCCCACTTCCCCACTTCCCCTCCCCCTCCAGTCCTAAGAGAGGGCAGGGTACCCTGCCCTGTGAGAAGTCCAAGGCCCTCCCCCCTTCATCTAGGCTTAGAAAGGTATGCATCCAAATAGAATAGGATCACAAAAAGCCAGTACATGCAGTAGAGACAAATCCCAGTGCCATTATCATTGGCTTCTCAGTCTGCCCCAATTGTTAGCCACATTCAGAAGGTCCAGTTTAATCCCATGCTCATTCAGTCCCAGTCCAGCTAGATTTGGTGAGCTCCCATTAGCTCAGGCACACTGTCTCAGTGGGTCGACCAACCCCTCATGGTCCTGACTTCCTTGCTCACGTTCTCCCTCCTTCTGCTCTTCAACTGGAACTTGGGAGCTCAGTCCAGTACTCCAATGTGGGTCTCTGTCTTTATCTCCATCTGTCACCGGACGGAGGTTCTATGGTGATATTCAAGATAGTCATCAGTCTTACTACGGGACAAGGCCAGTTCAGGCACCCTCTCCTCTACTGCCCAGGCTCCTAGCTCGGGTCATCTCCATGAACTCCTGGGAACCCCTCCAGAGCCAGGCCTCTTGCCAACCCCAAAATGGCTCCCTCAATTAAGATATCTCCTTCCCTGCTCCCATATCTGTCCTTCCTCCATCTCAACCATACCACTCCCCCAAGCTCTCCCAATCTTCCCCTTCTCCCTTCCCTCTCCCCCTCTCCCCTTCCTCCTGCCCCACCCTCACCCCCATGCTCCCAACTTTTGCCTGGTGATCTTGTCTGCTTCCAATTTCCAGCAGGATCTATATATGTTTTTCTTTGGGTTCATCTTGCTATTTGGATTCTTTAGGCTTGTGAACTGTAGGCTCAATGTCCTTTGTTTATGGCTAGAATCCACTAATGAGTGAGTACATACCATATTCATATTTGGAGGTCTGGCCAGAACATTGTAAGAAGGTGTTCACCTTGGTTCAGCTAACCAAGTTGGACTACTCCAAGACCTGTTTTGGGTACCAGCTGCACAAGACGGTTCCAACTTGGTTAGCTGAAATGGTGCACATCTTTTACAACGTTTTGGCCAGACTTCCACAAAATACTCAGAGACTATTTGCAATCTTACCAGACATTAATCTTGAAATGTAACTATCATTTTACTTTCACAGGATCCCCTAGAAAGAACGTCGCCCCCGTGACAGCTGGAAGTAATTCTAGAAGACGATGTCCCCTCTCCCAGCATAGTTTGTCCTCAGGCTTAGGGACATTATTTTAGGGGTTGATTATAATTGGTATATGGTTGAGGGTTGGGGGAGGAATTTTATAAGCTCAGGGACCTTTTTGAAAAAAAAAGGGAAAACTGGATGATGGGATAATAGATTGGTATTTGTGAGTTATTGTTTACACACAATTACATTGGTATAGATTCTTGTATATTGATACAAAGTTAAATTATATTGAATATTGTATACATGCATGCTTCTACCTCTGTTTAAAACATTTTTTATGTATTGATACATATATATTTACCATATTGCATTGTACATTTCTGCCTGTGATTAAGATACTTGTACATTGTTTACATTTGGAGGTCATTGTCCTCATTTATTGCACAGTTGTTTATTGTCTTAGTCTTTAAGTTAGATAGGTATTAAGAATTATAGATCAATAGTCATCTATGTTTGTCATACTTATAGTTAGACTAATCAGGTTCTTTAGATACGTAGAGATTATATTCTGTATAGATAGATAATCTTCAACCACTTCAAGGATCTGTGGAACATGGCATTTAAATAACTTAGGGTTTTGTTGACATGAGACATAATTGCTCCTGGAAGCACTGATCTATTCCCGAGAGAATGTTGAGCACCAAAACTTCACTTGGAGCCTGATTTCTTTTTGGCAAAAACTGGCCTTTGGGCAAAGAAATGCCCATGCCTCAACCACTGACAAGATATAGTATCCAGAAATGGGTAAACAGGACTGTCAAATCCTGTCAAGACAGGGTAAGACGGTTTTGAAAAATTTCTTGCCTTTGAAAATGGTCTGTCAGTTATTCTAGGCCATAGCCAATGTTGGTCACTTCAACGTTGCAAAATGAGACTTTGGGTGATTGCTCAGGTAGCTAATTGTCTCTGTCATATATCGCTCGCTTTGGAAGCTACTTGATTGTACTTCCTGCCTGCTCAAGTAATATTATCTCCCTTCTCAGGCCTTCGATAGGGTTGAAGATTAGATAATCATAGTTACCGTCCTCTTATGATCTAACCAAGCCATCTCCAATACAAGACTTAGACTCCTTAGGATAGAATGTTTATTAAAACATTTAGCATATGTTCCTTACTTAATATTGTTTATGCTGATTGTAATTCTAATCTTATACTTGATATCTGTTCCTAATGTTATATTGTTTTGTATTGGGTTTGGAACTCTCTTATTTAAACAAAAGAGGGAGGTGCTGTGGGAGCTACTTCTGCTCCTTCAGCCAATAGCCTTTAAGATACCAGCCCACTGGGGCGTGGTCTCTTTAGTTTTAAAAAAGCAGTGGTAGCCATGTGCTCGCTCTCTTGCTTCCGGCTGTTAGACTTCATTCCTGATCGTGCAGAGGGCTGTTGCCTGGGACAGTGATCTGTAAGTTTTTTCCATTTAAATAAATAACCATTTTATTAATCACAATTCCATACTGGTGTGGGATTGTTTTATGACTTACACCTTCACATCTTGAGCAGCTGGGACCCAAAACTGGTCTTACAGAAGCACTATCAGCATCATGACGTCATATCAACCAGGTGGAGTCATTGTTGTGGGGCCCCATCTTCCTCCTGGAAACTTCAAAGATTACTGCAGGAAAATCTATTGTTCATTGTGGAAAACTTAAACATTATTCATATAGATATATATTCAATGAAAGATACGATATAGACAAAATAGGTATGGAGAAAAGTAAAACTTTTTCCTAAATTCTTTCTTCTTTCTGCTCCATATCAGATTGCTCCTTATGTGAGACAGAAACTCTGAATTTTTCTTTTAACAACATGCTTAGATTTAGGGAAGGATAGCCATTGTCCAACTCCGAAACCAGCTTTGATTTTTAAGTGAGTTTATATTACTACTTGGTATTAGATATTTATATATAGGTACAGAGAATGTACATATGAAATTTTACCCTGCAGATGACCTGTCCTCATAAGTCATATTCCTCTTTGTTAAGTGACCCTTTCTGGATAGTTATCTTTTCCTCTTTAGGCATCCAAATGTCCAGGGACTCTTGACTTTCTGAAGATGTGTATTTTCCTGCAAAGACAAGAACAGAACCCTGCCCCAACCCTTATGAGGTTTCCTTACCACCTGTATGATTGTCACCTCTTTGGATGATCTGTCATTTTTCTGTCTCAAGAGGTTTCTCCTTTTCAAATCAAATCTTTATTAATTTTGATGGTATCCATAACTTTTCTTTCTATCAACAAATGGTGCCAACATGGACAACTACATTCACATAAAACCTGAGAGAGCTTGGGAAGTAATTCTAGACACAAAGGAACAGAGTTAAGCACAGCTTCTTGGTAGCAACATTTTCTTGGGTGGGCTCTGTTTGCTAGAGGCAAGTACATCTCATTTAAGAGAGGCTTCCTGATTCACCTTTAGCTGAAAAACCTTGCAGCCCTTTTAAGAGGCTCTGCCACAAAGCACTTAAATGGTGTTTATGAATAGCCGACAGCATGCTTCTTGATTGTGGCAGGGACTTTGAAACTCCATAGAGTTGTGGCAATAAACATGGTTTCCACCAGCAACTCTCCCATGAAGCTAGACTCTCAGAAAACTAAGGAATGGGGAGGATCCTGCTGTCAAAGTCACAGCTTTAATCCTAGCCATATTGCTTAGCAAATTAAAGACTCATGGTGAGAAAAAAAGAGATATACAGTAAAGATAGATTCAGACAGACAAAAGACCCTCTAAACAGTTTACAGTGTGTTTAAAAATATATGTAGGCTTAGGAGAGAAAAGAAAAAGGATAAAGTCCTTAAAAGAAAGAAAAAAGTAGTTGGGTATGGTGGCACACACCTTTAATTGCAGCACTTTGGAGGCAGAGGCAGGTGGATCTCTGTGAGTTTAAGGACAGCCTGGTCTACAAGAGCTAGTTCCAGGACAGCCAAAGATACACAGAGAAATCCTATCTCAAAAAAAAAATTAAAAAATAAAAGAAATAGAGTTTAAAATAAAGCCACGTAAAGATGGAAAATACATAGAGAATCTGGATACTGTATGTTATTGTGTTGTCCTTGAATTGTAGGACTGCTGGGGAAGGAACAATAGCTGCTAAGAGACATTTGATTATAAATACTGCTGAATTAATCCAACATGTATTTTGAAAATGCTCTGACTTCAAAATTTAAGTCAAAAGATATGTTACTTTGGAGAGGAGGTTTTGCTTTTGTTTCTATAGGAAATGAGAGGCTGTGGATTCATTCTGGGTTAAGAAAAATCAGGTTTGATCAAGGAAGACCCCCTGAGAAATCTCTGATAGGAGTGGACGGCCAAGATGAGCCAACATTTCAGAGGACCTCTGTTGGAGTTTCCTCTGAGTTCTACACCCAGAACAGCCTCAAGATTGCTGGCTGAGATGATCAAGCCTCACAGAATATTCCAGTCAGGACTTGACCATAATCCTAAATTTTCTTTGGGTCCCCATAAGATTATCAATGCCCCCAATCAGCAGGAAGTAGCCTAGAAAACTATGCCCATATTCCCCCAAAATGGGTTATGGATGTTTGTCTTTGTTTAGAGTGTTGTCTACAGTTGTTATGGATAATTGATGTGGGATCCTCTCTGTGTGCTGTGAACACCATTGGTTAATATAGAAACTACAGTTGTTATGGATAATTGATGTGGGATCCCTCTGTATGCTGTGAACACCATTGGTTAATATAGAAACTGGCTAAGCCTGATAGGGCAGAACAGAGCTAGGCGGGGAAAACTAAACTCAATGCTGATAGGGCAGAACAGAGCTAGGCGGGGAAAACTAAACTCAATGCTGATGGGGCAGAGCAGAGCTAGGCGGGAAAACTAAGCTCAATGCTGATAGGGTAGAACAGAGCTAGGCGGGAAAACTAAACTCAATGCTGATAGGGCAGAACAGAGCTAGGCGGGGAAACTAAACTCAATGCTGATAGGGCAGAACAGAGCTAGGCGGGGAAACTAAACTCAATGCTGATAGGGCAGAACAGAGCTAGGCGGGGAAACTAAACTCAATGCTGATAGGGCAGAACAGAGCTAGGCAGGGAAACTAAACTCAATGCTGATAGGGCAGAACAGAGCTAGGCGGGAAAACTAAACTCAATGCTGATGGGGCAGAACAGAGCTAGGCGGGGAAACTAAACTCAATGCTGATAGGGCAGAACAGAGCTAGGCAGGGAAACTAAACTCAATGCTGGGAGAAGGAAGGTGGAGTGAGAGAGAAGCCATGCAGCCTCACCAGAGACAGACATGCTGGAACTTTGCTGGTAGGCCACAACCTTGTGGTGATGCACAGATTAATGGAGATGGGTTAAATTAAGATGTAAGAGTTAAAAAATAAGAAGCTAGAGCTAATGGGCCAAGCAGTGGTTTAAAATAATATGGTTTCTGTGTGATTATTTCAGGAGTCTGGGCAGCCAGGAACAAACAAGCGGCCTCCTTACTACAGATAATGATCTAGAAAAAAGCTAAACAAGGGAGACTAGATTCAGAGTTCTTGTTTTGAAAAAAAAAAGAGGGGAAATGCTGTGGGACAATGTTCTTGTACCCTGTGAAGATTTGTCACTTGTATTTGTTTAGTAAATGTCCATTGGCCAGTAGCCAGGCAGGAAGTATAGGTGGGGAGACCAGAACAGGAGAATTCAGGGAAAAGGAAAGGCTCAGTCTGCAGTTGTCACCAGACACAGAGGAAGCAAGATGAGACTGTTTCACTGATAAAAGCTACCAAGCCATGTGGCTAACATAGACAAGAATTTGGGGTTAATTTAAGATGTAAGAGTTAATAAGAAGCCTGAATTAATAGGTCAATCAGTTTATAACTAATGTAGACCTCTGTGTGTCTCTTTGGGACTGAACAGTGGTGGGAACGGGCAGGGTGGACACCTCCGTCAACAGGTGCACACTATTAAACTTGCTGCTCGGTGGGCAGCTGTGTCTCCATTCCTCTGGGAAACTGTATGGAAGTGAAGAAGTGACCACCCTAGTGTTATCCCAAGCAAAGGCTTCCACGTGATTTTGACTGATGTCTGTTCCATGGTGTAGTAAATCTCTTCTCACTGTGGTGGGTTCTGTTCTTGTCCAAGTGAGCCTGGTACAGAGGGAGCCCTCAGACAAAGACTAACTTGCTGTCAGGCTTTCATATACAAAATAAAAAGGGGCCTTACCACCGTGTAAGCTTAAAACGCTTCTGTCTTCTCATCCTGTGGCTAAATGAGAGCAGTAACTCAGCTGCACTATGAATCCTTAAATGAAATTCCTCCGAGGTTTTAGAGATTTGCTTTTAACAGAGTTGGAAAGCTAATAGCATATTTATTCATTTTGCTTCTATGTTAGTCCTTCTCTATAGGTCCTATTGTGCAGATTCTGTCAATTGCTTAGGACTACTCCAATGAAACACAGAGGAACTGCTAAGGAGCCTCATTCCCTCACTGTCTAACAGTCCCTGAAGGATTGGGCATCTCTCTTTCTCCAATGCCCATTTGGCCTTGAACATTTCAGTATTTTTCCATTATGGAATGCCAAAGGATTGTAGCAGTCTTTTTTGGACTGCCAGCCCCCAAATTGTGACACAGAGACTTCTTAATTATGAATGTTTGGTCTTAGCTTTGACTTGTTTCTAGCTAGCTTTTGTTGAAACTTAAATTAACCCATTTCTATTAATCTATATGCTGTCGGAGGCTCGTTTCCCTCATCTGTGTATTGTCCATCCTGCTTTCCTGCTTCCTCCGTGTCTGTCTACTCGCCCCTGGTGGGTTGACCCCTGGATGGATGGCTGACCTCTCTTCTCTCTGCCTGGCAGCCCCACCTGTCCTTTTTCTGTCTATCTATTGGCTGTTCAGCTTTTTATTATACCAATCAGGTGCCTTAGGCAGACAAGGTAAAACAACAACATGTTTTTATGTATCTAGTTAAACAAATGAAGCATAAACAAAAGCAACGCATCTTTACATAGTTAAACAAATATTCTATTTCACAACAGGGGATAGATTCCACTTGAAATACTAAGACTAGGTTCTCCATGGGCTCATGTGGACTACAGAACAGATTATAAAACTACTGGGTGGTGGTGGCACATGCATTTAATCCCAGCACTCAGGAGGCAGAGGCAGGCAGCTCTCTGTGAGTCTGAGGCCAGCCTGGTTTACAAGAGCTAGTTCTGGGACAGGTACCAAAGTTACATAGAGAAACCCTGTCTCGAAAAACCAAAAACCAAACAAACAGAAAACCCACCCAGTTGTCCTCCAGGCACTTTGTTGTCTGTGTTGGAAGTGCACCATAGTGGAAGGGACACCCACTGAGGCTGTAATCATAGCTCTCAGGAGGCTGCACTGAGAGGATTATGAGTTTGAAGCTAGTTTGTACTAAAAGGTGAGTTTGAAGTCAACCTGAGCTACAAATGTGGAGGAGCTGATTTGGCCTGAGCTCTGGTGGGCTGAAGCCTCATGGTCACTTCCCTGTCCCCTTGTCTGGGTCCCGGTGGCCTCAGGGCAGCTGCTAAGCTTGAGCTTGGAGCACAGCCTCCTGTTGCAGCCTCGTCTGTCAGGAGGACTCAGCTGCCTTTTCTCGGGCATTAAAAACTTTAAAGGCCATTTTCACCAATTCTTGTATGGGAGTTTGGGGGCCTCCTCAGCCTTTTAAAAATTCTTTCTAATATCTGGTGCTGACTGAGAAATGAAAAGGGTGACTAGGACTATAGCTCCCGCTGGCGAGCCTGGGTCAAGTTGAGTATATTGAACCATGGTCTTTTGTAGTCAATTAGAAAAATGGCTGGGGTTTCATCAGCTAACTGTGTAATCTCTCAGAGTTTATCAAAATTAACAACTTTTTCCGAGACCATCTCCATACCCTGAAGGAGGCCGTGGACCATGATGCCCCACCTCTGCCGGCTGTTTTGACCTGGTTGATAATCCCAGTATGGTTCTGTAGCTGGAACCACCATGGCCCCCAAGGGACCGTATTGTCCACTAGCTGGCTCTGGTCTGTGTACTGCCTAGCTGCTGCCTGAATTTGACTTCGCTCTTTGGGAGTGAGAGTGGAGGCCTGGATGACTTAGAGATCATGCCAAATTGTAGGCCTGGGACAGATAGCGAAACTCTTGATATAAAGAGAAGAATTAGCAGAGAAGGAACCAACTGCTTTTGTATTTGTGAGAGGTCCTGAAGAGAGAAGAGAATGTGGACTCGAATCCCATCGGTTCCTGCTACCTCTCGGAGAGGGCAGAGGAGGGCAGGGGTTTGGTAAGACAGGGTATGAGAAGAAAGCAGGGAGGATTGGGCGGGGTTAGGCCAATGTGTAGAGGGGGGCCAGGGCATAGGTTGTGGCTTGGAAGGGTAGGGAGGGACAGTAGGAAGAAGGGGAGGAGAGGAGGGTGGGTAAGGAGGAGGAAGTTGCTTTGGTGGGGGAGGGGAGGAATGTGAGGGATGTTGGATACTGAATGTAACAAGTGGCCCCATGGTGGGGGCTTGGGTAGACAGTGTTCTGGGGACTGGGGGAGGGGCCAGTGTTTCCTGCAGCAGGGTCAGGGCAGAATTTGAAGGGTCCTAGTTCCCAGATAGGTAGAAATCTAGAGGCGCTGTGACCCTAGTCCATAAGATGGGCGCTGCGAGACTGGCTGAGGGAAGGGTGAGCGGACAATGCCCAGAAATGTGGACATCATGTAGTTCCGACCGCTTGTCCCCATGCTGGCAAACATTTTCAAGGTCACGGAGGACGGAAAATTCCAAAGTTTCCCTCCAGTGACCATCATGTTCCATTGTCAAGGGTATATTGAGGCCAGGCCTTAGTGCACAGAGAAATTAGACATTCAGGACATATGGTGTCAGAGAGCCCCAATTCAAAAAGATCTTGTAAAAGGCAGCCCAAGGGTGTTTGGGGATCTGGCTTTGAATCGCAGGTACCCATTCTCAAGTCTATGCTGGGTCTGAAGTCTAGCGCGATGTGTCCACTGTGGTAGGCTTTGAGTAAACAAAAAAAAGGGGGGTGTGCGATATTTCCTTGAACAGAACATTTTTCTGTAAAAGGTTCCCCAAGGGACAAGGCAAGTCCTTGTTCTGGTGACAGGTCGGGGACCTGGCACGGCCATGTCTTTGGCAGGAGGCCCTGGGCCTCTAAGGCAATGACTTGGAAAGGACAGCTTACCCAGTCAAAAGCTGATGTTAGCCTGGCATAGAGCAGGTATTGGGGAGAAGGGTGTTTTCCCACCACTTGGCCCTGGGCCAAGAGAAACAGCTCCTTGGTGGAACCTCCAGATGAAAAGTTTCAGTACCCGGATAAGCCTCTCTGTTGGTGCAGCAATCCAAATCAGACCAAATCAAACTAAATTAGAAAAAGCCCAGGTTTAATGGAAAAAACACTCCTGGATGATTTTCCAGCCCAACTCCAGAGAGGAGATGGGAAAGGAAGACTAGAAAACCACAGGTCTGTTTCCTGGGGACAATTTAAATACCTCATGGGAGTTTTCTTGAGCATCTCTGGGGGAGGGGGGTCATCATTTAGCAGACTTTCTGAGATGTGGCAGGGTTTGGAGAGAGATGGGGGAGCTTGGGGCGTAACTTCCATCAGAACAGCCCAGACTCTTTGGGTATATGGATGCCAGGGGCTGGATGAAGCTTCCAACAGAATAATTTCTCTCTTGTAAGATCCATGATTAACAAGGAAATTCTTTGTTTCCAATATAGAAGGCAGAAGCTAGCTCAGGCCGCCTTTGAGTCCAAGGTTTTTCACGATGCAGGGAAGCGACCTTAGCTGGTTGGGCTTCTACTGTTGAATCCATAATGTAATTATATCCATAACCAAGTGGAGCTTGCACCAAGATTTGGTACCTGCTCGGGCTCATAGCCTGATGTTTTCTGTTCTAGTTTTCACATTCACCCCATATTTAAACTAAATAGTGATTTAAGTTTCCTCCTATTGTTTTGTTGAACAAATTTTCACTTTTAACCAAAGCCCAGTCTTTCCTCTACTGCCACCCTGTGGTGGATCTAGAAACGTGTCATGTTTCAATTTTGTGTTTTTTACATTATAAACAATTACGCTAAGATTCAGGGTACCTTCACTTTCCTATTTTTAAAATTTTATTTGTTTGTGTGTATTTGTTTCCGTGGTCTGAATGTTTATACATGTAGTTATGTGTGCACATGTATGCATATGTATATGTGTGTGGAGGAAAGAGGGCATCTTGAGCAGGTTGTTGGTTTTCGTCTTGTTTTTTTTGAGACAGGGTCTCTCATTGGTCTAATGCTGCCCAATTAAGCTAGGCTGGCTGGAAATCAAGTACCAGGGATCTGGTACCGACCAATCTCTGACTTCCCAGCACTGGGATTGCAAGTGTTTGATCCACACTGAGCTTTTTACATTCATCCTGGAGACTGAGCTCAGATTTTTCTGTTTGAACAGCAAAGATTTTATTAACTGACACATCACCCAGCCAAGCAGATATTTCGTAAGGTGAAATTAGATTGCTGGTGTGACTCTGTTGTCCCACACTCCTAAGACAAGATGGGAGGCAGAGTCACAGACCAGCTAGCCTGGGTACACAGACAGACCAGAAGAAATAAGAGAGTCCTTGACTTAGAAACAAGGGAGAAGAAGAGAACTGATTACTTGTTGTCCTCCGACCTTCACATGCACCCTGTGAGCTGTGCACGTGTACATGCAAGTGTACACACATCATACACACAATCCACAACAATATTAAATAAAAACATTAAAAAAGAAAAACATAGTTTATGAAAGCATTTCTTAGCTTATAGCCTATTGAGGTTTTATTTTTATTAAATTTATGTTAATTACCTGTAAATTTTGTATCAACTAACATTTATCAATTTGTTTTTTGAACATGTATCGTACCTGCAAACTGGCCATAGTCACCAGCACGTTACCATGCTTCAGGTCTGAGGAGGTGGTTTATAGTGGTGCACTGGAGCCACAGCAGGAATTGCACTTAGTCTAAATATAGCTGAGTTCTAGAAGCATCTTGTCAGACATCTTGGAGAGCTTTCACATGTTTGGAAGTGGGACATGTGTTGAGTTCTGTTTGTTTGTTTCTTTGGCATGGGATCCTAACCACCCCAGAGAGATGGAGTATCATGTTTTCATAAATATAAGTTGCTAACTTCCTTCCTAATATTTCTGCTGTGTACATCTGTATCTATAAAACTGTACATTTATATATATATACAGATATGAAAATAATTTTTTGTGTCTGCCTCTTTTTTCTAGTTTAAACCAGTTGTTTTTATATGAGTGTTGTGATTGTGAGAGTCTCCAAAGCTGAGCTTGGCTGCTCTAGTCTCCAGTGCCTTCTCTCTGCCTTTGCGAGCTTCCGCATAGAATTCCAGGACAGGCGTTGTTTCAAAGCCCATTTTGCCACATGCTTTCACTGTGCTGAAGAATTATACAGTGCCTAGATGCTTTTCTTTCTTTTAAACTGAGATAGGACACACTATACAGTACTTGGTAGTAGAGTACTTGTCTGGTAAGTGGGGAGGCTCTTGACTCCATCCCAGTCCTGTAAGAATCAACTAACCTTTCTATCATCTGGTCAGGATATCTTTGCTCACTAAGGTGGGGGTAGTCTTCTAATCTCAACAGGGGGGAGATGGAGGCAGGAAAATTATAAATTCAAGAACATCTTCAGCTACGTAGTGACCCCAAGGCCTGTTTAAGCTGTGTGAGACTCTACTTTAAAAAACCAACCAACCAATCAAATAACCAAACAACCAATCAACGAAACAACTAATCAACCAACTAATCAACCAACTAATCAACCAACCAACCAACCAATCAAACAAATAACCAAACAACCAATCAACGAAACAACTAATCAACCAACCAACCAAACAAACAAACAAAAAAGTGAAACATGTATCACTGAACTTAGTGGCAAAAAGTTTAATTTAAAATAAAATAAGCATTACACTATATGAGATTCTTAAAAGGTCTACCAGCAGATGGCAATATAGTCTTAAATATTTCTGATATTAAGAAATGAAATAATATACAACGTGAAAATACTTAACTCCATAGATTAAATTCAGTTTTACAAATATGACTTTCCAGTACTATAATTATAGTTATAACTTAAAAATACATTGTATTACTAGAATACAACTTTGAAATAAAATTGAACTAAACTATATATGCATATTCTAAATTTGTGACAATTTAGATGTAGTCAATCTATAAGTATTACTTTTTTGTATACTTCAAATAATTTTTTTTGGCAGGGCATTACTTACTAGTGAAATCTTAAAACTGTGCCTGTTCAGTCAGTTCAAACTTTCAAAGTGATTTGGGCAAGTAGCTGCTTTTAGAACTGGACAGTTGTCTAACTAGAAGAGCTTCCATCTATGATAATACTTTAAATTATTTATATTATGTTGCCTCCTCCTATAAGCTACACTTATTGACAAAGTGTGAGAGCATAAATGCAAAGTAAAATCAGTGAAACAATTTCTTCAAATATGCTTTTCAAATTTCTTCAGCCATGTTTGCTTTAACTCTATAGGTCTAAGCACAAACCATCAAGGAACTCATCTTCTGTTACAGAACAAGGATCAGGACCCAGACATTTCTTAGAGGGTACTGATTCATCCACCTGTCTCTTAGAGTCAATAGGACCCCTTCAGAAACTCTTCTCATTCCTTTCCAGGACCAGAGTTTGTACAGCTTCCAGCATGCTTCTAAGGGTTTGTGGCTGCATTGGTGTTTGTGTTTCTCCTTTGATAGCCTGTAGAATACAATCCTATATCAAGGATGCTAGAATTTAGGGATGAAGGCTCTATCTAGGCACCAACTTTACTTCTCCATGTTCAATAAATTGTGTAGGTGTCGTTGACAGTGGAGCTTTGCTATAAGGCTGTGGAGAGCAGCTTGTTGTCTTGGCAGCAGCAGGGATATTTCAGGGTTCCCATGGGAACCTACTGGCCAACAACTCAATGAGATGTAACCACATCCCAGTACTGGAGAGTTCACTTGGTGACAAAAGATGTCCAGCTAGGACTCCGGATTCCCCATTATTTGGCAGTTTCATTAGATAGACCACCTTCACATATGTATATGTTTTAGGAAGCTTCTATTATTATTAGGTTTCTTTGAAATTTTTTAAAAATTTATTTTTGAAGGGAAAAAATAAAAGAATATGGGAAAAATAAATATAAATATCATAAGAAAAAAATTTATTTGCATTTTATGTATGAGTGCTCTACATGTATATCTGGATGCGAGCAGAGAGCATCAGATCCTATGATAGACAGCTGTGAGCCATCGTGTGGTTGCTGGGAACTGAACTCAGGACCTCTGGAAGAGCAGCTATTGCTCTTAACCGCTGAGTTATCTCTCCAGCCCTGTTCTTAGGTTTCTATACTACCCCTCAGATGGTCCTTAATTTTTTTTGTCTCTTCCTGTGTTCCTTCCCTTTTGCCTCCTTCCCCTTCCACTGTCCTATTTTGAGCCTCCCATTCCAGTTCCCTCATCCACCCATAGGTATCTATTCTATTACTTTTTCCTAGGGATATCTGTCTTCCCCACCTCAACTTCCTTACTCTATACCTAGCCTCTGTGGATCTATGGATTGCAGTTTGGTCATCACTGATTTAACAGTTAATATCCACATATAAGAGAATACATATATTTGTCTTTCTGGGTCTGGAATACCGCACTCAGCATGACTTTTTTCTTCTAGTATTATCCATGCACCTGTGAATGTTATTCTTTTTAACAGCTAAGTAATATTCTATTATGCAAATGTACCACATTTTCTTTATCCCTTCATCTGTTGAGGGTCATCCACATTGTTTCCAATTTCTGGCTATTATTAATGGAGCAGCAATGAGCATGGTTGAGCGAGTGCCTCTGTGGATGAAGGCACTTTTGGATATATGACCAAGAATGGTATAACTGGATCTAGTGGTAGATTAAATCCCATCTTCCTGAGGAACCACTACACCGTTTTCCATAGTGGCTATATGAGTTTACTCCTCTACCAGCAATGGATGAGGGTTACCTACATTCTATATTCAGCACGAACGGTCATTTGTTTTATTGATATTGTAAAGTGTAAGATAAAATCTCAAAGTAGTTATGGTTTGAATTTCCCTGATGACTAAGGATGTTTGGAGATTTTTTTTTTAAATTTATTTTTTATGTATACAGTGTTCTGTCTGCATGTATGCCTACAGGCCAGAAGAGGGCAACAGATCTCAGTACAGATAGTTGTGAGCCACCCTGTGGTTGCTGGGAATTGAATTCAGGACTTCTGGAAGAGCAGTCAGTGCTCTTAACCTCTGAGCCATCTCTCCAGCCCAGGATGTTTGGAGATTTCTTTAAGTGTTTCCATTTGAGATTCCTTTGTTGAGAATTCTCTGTTTAGATCTATACATTTTTTAATTGGGTTATTTTCTGGATATCCAGTTTTTGAGTTCTTTATTTATCTCCTGTGCTAGCAGTGTTCTCTTCAGAAAGTCTTTTCCTGTGCAAATAAGTTTGCAATACTGTGTGTCTGGCTTTATAGTGAGGTCTCTGATCTATTTGGATTTGATTTGTGCAGGGTGATAAGTATGGATCAGTTTGGAATCTTCTATTTGCAGCCATCCAGTTTGACCAGCACCATTTGTGGAAGATACTTTTTTCCATTTTGTATTTCTTTCTTCTTTATTAAAAATCAGGTATCATTGGTGTGTGGATTTATGTTTGAGTCTTCAATTTGATTCATTGATCAAGGTCTCTGATTTTGTGCCAATGCCATATGGTTTTTTATCACTACAGTTCTGTAGTATGACTTGAAATCTGGGATAGTGATACCTCCTGCAGTTCTTTTATTATTCAGGATTGCTTAAGTTATTCTATTGTGTTTTTTTTAATATGAAACTGAAAACTGTGTTTTCAAGATCTGTGAAGAATTGTGTTGAAATTTTGATGGGGATTTCACTAAATTTGTAGATTGCTTTAGGTAGGATGGCCATTTTTACTATACTAATCATACCAATCCATAAGCATGTAAGATTTTTCCATCTTCTGATATATTCTTCAGTATTTTCATTAATGACTTGAAGTATTTTTTGTATTTTATTTACTTATTTTTTTAACTTTTTTTTATTGTTTCCTTGGGAACTTCACATCATGCACTCCAACCCTTCTCATCTCTCAGTCCCTCTGCATCTGTCCTCACTCTTTTTTAAAAAATTTATTTTATTGCTTTATAAATAATACCACTCAAAACTTCCACTTCCTCCCCTCCTCCCATTTCCCTCCCACTCCCCGATTCACCCTCCCCACTCCCCCTCCAGTCCTAGGAGAGGGCAGGGTATCCTGCCCTGTGTGAAGACCAAGGCCCTCCCCCCTCCATCCAGGCTCAGGAAGGTCTGCATTCAAATAGACCAGGATCCCAAAAGCCAGCACTTGCAGTAGAGACAAATCCCAGCTCCACCATCATTGGCCTCTCATCTACCCCAATCGTCTGCCACGTTCAGAGGGTCCACTTTGATCACATGCTCATTCAGTCCCAGTCCAGCTGGCTCCGGTGAGCTCCTATTAGGTCAGTCACAGTGTCTTAGTGGGTGGACCAACCCCTTGCGGTCCCACCTTCCTTGCTCATATTCTCCCTCCCTGAGGCTCCTCAACTGGACCTTGGGAGCTCAGTCCAGTGCTCCGATGTTGGTCCCCATCTCCATCTGTCGCTGGACAAAGGTTCTATGGTGATATTCAAGATAGTCATTAGACTGACTACTGGACAAGGCCAGCTCAGACACCCTCTCCTCCACTGCCCAGTGTCCCAGCTGAGGACATACCCGTGAACACTTGAGAACCCCTGCAGAGCCAAGCCTCCTGCCAACCCCAAAATGGCTCCCCCCACCAAGACATCCTCTTCCCTGTTCCTATATCCATCCCTCCTCCCTCTCAATCATCCCACTCCCCTAAGCTCTCCTGAACCCTCCCCCTTCCCCTCTCTCCCCCTCCTCCTACTCCACCCCTACCCCCAGGTTTCCATCCCCTGCCTGGTGATCCCATCT
>PVIU01014740.1:0-50823 GCA_004026605.1 Ondatra zibethicus
TGTTGGGATTTTGATGGGGATTGCATTGAATCTATAGATTGCCTTTGGTAGAATTGCCATTTTTACTATATTCTTCCTACCAATCCAGGAGCATGGGAGATCCTTCTATTTTCTGGTATCCTCTTCAATTTCTTTCTTTAAGGTCTTAAAGTTCTTGTCAAATAGATCTTTTACGTCCTTGGTTAGTGTTACCCCAAGATACTTTATGGTATTTGTGGCTATTGTGAAAGGTGATGTTTCTCTGATTTCCCTCTCTGTTTCTTTATCCTTTGTGTATAGGAGGGCTACTGATTTTTTTGAGTTGATTTTGTATCCTGCCACATCACTGAAGGTATTTATCAGCTGCAGAAGTTCTTTGGTAGAGGTTATGGGGTCACTTATGTACACTATCATATCATCTGCAAATAACGAAAGTTTGACTTCTTCCTTTCCAATTAGAATCCCCATGATCTCTTTATTTTGTCTTATAGCTATTGCTAGAACTACAAGCACTATATTAAAGAGATATGTAGAGAGTGGACAGCCTTGTCTTGTTCCTGATTCTAGTGGAAGCGCTTTGAGTTTCTGCCATTTAATTTGATGTTAGCTGTCGGCTTGCTGTATATTGCTTTTAGTATATTTAGATATGATCCTTGTAGCTCTAATCTCTCCAAGACCTTTACCATAAAGGGGTGTTGAATTTTGTCAAATGCTTTTTCAGAATTTAATGAAATGGTGATATGTTTTTTTTTCATTCAGTTTATTTATATGATGGATTACATTGATAGATTTTCGTATGTTGAACCAGCCCTGCATCTCTGGGATGACACCTTCTTTATCATAATGGATGATATTTTTGATGTGTTCTTGGATTCGGTTTGTCAGTATTTTATTGAGAATCTTTGCATCGATGTTCATGAGTGAGATTGGTATGTAATTCTCTTTCTTGGTTGCGTCTTTGTGCGGTTTTGGTATCAGGGTAATTGTAGCTTCATAAAAAGAGTTTGGCAATGACACTTCTGTTTCTGTTATATGAAATACATTAAGGAGTATATGTATTAGCTCTTCTTGGAAGTTCTGGTAGAATTCTGCATTAAAACCATCTGGTCCTGGGCTTTTTTTGGTTGGGAGGTTTTTGATGACAGCTTCTATTTCCTCGCAACATATAGGTCTATTAAATTGTTCACCTGGTATTGATTTAATTTCAGTATGTGATATTTATCTAAAAAACTGTCCATTTCTTGTACATTTTCCAATTTTGTGGCATACAGGCTTTTGTAGTAAGACCTAATGATTCTCTGAATTTCCTCAGTGTCTGTTGTTATGTCCCCCTTTTCATTTCGGATCTTGTTAATTTGAGTGTTCTCTCTCTGCCTTTTGATTAGTTTGGATAAGGGTTTGTCGATCTTGTTGATTTTCTCAAGGAACCAGCTCTGCTCCGTGGAGCAAGGGGACCCCTGTAGCCCTGTGTTCACCCTTCCCCCCGGAAATTTCTCATAAAAGCACAATTCCCTTTTAGTCCTCATGTAGTTTTCTATCCTGTTATCAGTAATTTAAAGTAAGTAAGGAATTCCCTTTATACTCTTATTTCAATTTAACAATATGCTTTTTTGTTTTGAACCTTCAAACTGAATGGATAAGTCATTTACTACTGTTTTCTCAAGAACTCTTCCACAGTCTTCCTTGACATGATGGTCAGGATCAATACTGACAGAAGAAAGAAAGAGTGTGGTATATCTATGGCCATTGATCTCTTTAACTCTGTTGATACATTTAAATGCCTTGTACACCAATTTTTCATAGATCTGTTGGGGATATGCTTTACATCTCCGCCTTCTGATTGATTGTTGTTTTCTGTAATGGTTTAGTGTGTTCAAAACAGAATTTTGCTTTATTAGAGGTCAAGAATATATTTTTCTGTGTTTATTAGCACAGAATTGTGTGTGTTTTGATATTGTTGTTACGTTGTTGTTGTCATTTTGTTGTTGCTGTTGATATTGTTAGCTGATATCCTGGCAGTTATTTGTACTATGTATCTAATCACTGGTCCTGAGTTGTTAGCTAGATTATTTTTATCACTCAAGACCTATAAATACCTTGAAGACTGAAATGGCAATACCTCGTATATTGATCTTTTCATCCCAGGATTCCCTTAAGAATCTACAGTCTTTTCAGGTTGCATATGAAAAATAGGAGGCATGTTCATTCCTATTTCTGTGAAGAATGTCATGTCTTTTTTTTTAATTTGGCATAGTATTATATCTGTTGACCCTCACAGAGACATACATGGAAACAATCTACATGGGAAGTACAAAAAGACAAGATCTCCTGAGTAAATTGGGAGCATGGGCATCATGGGAGAGGGTAGAAGGGGATGGGAGAAAAAGGGAAGGGAGCAGAGAAAAATATACAGCTCAATAATAAAAATTTTAATAAAAGAAAGACACTGAATATTATATAAAAATAAATTTTCATGCAGGAAACTATTTGGAGACATTTTGTTAGCATTACTACTCACATTTTCAGGTAATAGTGTTCTTTTCCGTGGAAAGTTCAGATGACCTAAAATGTACTCTGACTTTGTAGGATATCTCAGTTGATTGGATGAATTTCCAAGTAACTAATACTGTTCTAGGTCTCTGTACCTATGGGTGGCTTAAGTATCAGCATGAATGTGCTCACTCAAAATGCTTCTATTCATAGAAGAAGTTCACAGATCCCATACTTACACTGCATTCCGTATTTGACATCTTCTTGCCCATATCCACTGACTTTTGTCTCAGAACATTGACCATTTGCACTAAAAATCAAACAGGAGATGCCTGGATTATTCTTTATTACCTTTAATTCATATTAAAGATCTTCAAGTATTACAATGAATTTATGAAGTAATAAAATCTATGAATAGTGTACAAAGCTGGAAATGAATTACCTATGCTTACCTCACTTCTCTTAAATCTTGTTTCGAAAATATGATCTTTTTTGAAATCATTCACATGACTTCCTTTATTTGTGGCAATTTCCCAAGAGATATAAAGGCTCTGATGGCTTCCTTATCCAAATTTCACTATTCACTGCGTATGATTTTCAATATCTTAATTCTCATGTTCTAGTCCAATGATAACATGTACAATGTACATAGGGTTATATGCAGCATGTGTTTTAAGTGATTTAATTTATATCTTAAAACTTACATGTTTTAGCTAAAAGATAGAAATGGGTCTAAGCTTTAAAAGTTCTTATGGTGTTATGCAACCTTTCAATGAACATAGTCATCTAAATGGCAAAGAGTGTCTTTGAAACTAGAGCATCAAAGAAAGGGATTTGCAAATTAGATTTGTTTAACCTGTTTGTACAAGATTTTTATGATGTTATTGATTGAATAATATAACATGTATGACTATGAACCAAATGTTTACACTTACCCTTCGACTTACTAGAAATGAGATTCTTAGAGTCTCTTGCATCTAATATTAGAGCACAACATTCAATCGCAGGCCTCCAACAAAATGATTTCTATGGAAACACTCAGAGATTTGGGGACAGTATCTAACATTTGTGTGGTGTCCATCCCGTCATTAGACCGAGGTCTGATTTCCAAAATAAACAAAGATCTCCAGAAATTGCTGTTGTCTGAGTTTTTTCTGTCCTGCCTGGTTCCCACAGTTGTTAAGTCCCAAAGAAATCACACAGAAGTCTACATTATTTATAAAACTAAGCTTTAAAAGACAAATAATATTCTGCCTTAATTTTGAGTAATTTGGAGTTCATTTTTTTTCCTTGGTCACATACTCATCTTTAATTTTTTATGTAATAAGCACAAATCCATTCAAAAATCAAGATGATTAGGCATTGCTTCTGTTTCTACATGTTTTTTACAAATATTTATTCATTCTTTTACAAATATCTGTAAAAGAACATGAATGTGGTAAGGAGTGACATAAATGTTCTCATATGAATATTAGAACAGCTCTGCAAGGATTAGATCTTGAAATAGCAATTGAAAGGTTACATATGACTAAATATAATCTGAAATCAGGAATTTAACTGATTAGATAGATAGATAAATATATAGATGATAGATAGATAGTCTAAGTATGTATATATACATACATATATTTATAAATATATATAAATAAATATGTATCTATATATTTAGAAATTCCATGGCCAAAATAATATTCAGTGAGGTTACCTTTAGCCAGAATATCTTGAATTCTTTCTGGACCTTAGCAATTTCCTCAATTTTTTCCATATTCCTCAGGAGTCAAATGTTGACCTTTTCCTATATTGTATGATTGACAATATCAGAGATATGTTCAGTAGAATTCTTCAGAAATTACATTGCTTCCTTCGTATCCCAACTGCTCCAATTTCACCTACCCTGGATGGGTCAATACAGGCAATAATAATTTTTCCTAAATTGCACGGACACATTTAATGAAGTCTAAATGTTGGTATTACATCACTTTTCAGTGGTTTCATGATGTATCAAAAATAAAAACAACTTCTCTAGAGAATTCACTCATCTTAATCCTACCCACTTTCAAAAACATAACTATAAAGTCATGAATGCCTGTCAATGGAACCTTCATATTTCTTGATAATCTATAATACAGAGTTCATGTTTTAATTATGTATGCACTTGTTCAAATGACATTCAAAATGGTTTGAACTTTGTGAAAAAATATTTGCTCCCTTATTTCCTGTGAGGAAACATGAACATAAACACTTCCAATAGCCTCCCTCATCACCCCAAGTCTTCAATGACCATGATATTCAAATTACAATATAATGTAGAAGTTGGTCCAAAAAACAATCAGATCGTTATTTAGTGGACAGGAGTTTGGATATCACGATACTATATTTGGAGGGTGAATCTGACTTAATCCTCATTTTCAGGGTGATACTTTTGTTACTATTTAAAAAAAAACCCACTACCATTCTTACCAACAACATAAATCAGGTTTGTTGTCCATCCAGTTCTATCCACATTCTGAATGGCAAAGATTAAGCTCTCTGGTGTTGAATACACAGGTGTAAATACATTGTCACCTTCAACTGTAGTAACAGAAATATTTCAAACTCAGTGTCACTCATTTTTCTACTTTGTTTGACATCACCTGTTGAAAAAACATTAATATTGACCCCGACTCTAGCAATCATCTCTGATTCACTATCATATTGACACACATGAGCAAAGGTATTCTTGTTGTCATTCATTTTTCATATCCCATCATATTGCAGTAACCAATCATTTCCACTCTTTAAACCTGACGGGGAATCCTAGGTACAGACACTTTCCCTTTTCTCTGAATTCCTTGTCTCAAGACCTATGGGATCACTCTGGTGGGTATTCCTTTCTCTTTCAACCAGATCCAAAAATCACTTATCAATTTCCCAAAAGTATGAAACTTTGATGTTATAGTGTGGTAATACCTTGTGGGCAAATGAATATATATGCAAAAAGAGACCATACTAATTAGAAATATTCAAAAAAGTTTTCCTCTTGTAAGATTATTGATGGAAACAATATAAGTATGACCATTTCAAGTTTATGAGACATTCATACAGTGTGTGTGTCTGTCCCTGTGTGTGTGAGAATTCTATGTACACATGGGTTTCTCTCTCTCTTTCTTTGTCTCTCTCTCCTCTTTCTCCCTCCATCCCCCCTCTCTCTTTCTCTCTCTCACTCTTTCTTCCTCTCTCTCTCTCTCTGTATTTGTGTGTATATATGTGTATTGTGTATGTCTGAAATTTCCACTTACTGGCACTGATTAAATGATAAAAGCTGTTCACCAGAAAATATAAGGATTTTAGGATTTGATCATTTTCTATTACAGGACATCTTTATAATATCCACGTAAAATTTGAAAAACAATGGACTTGCTAGAACAATGTGCCCTCTATTCATGTAAGATCAAACCAAAAAGCATACCAGTTACAATTCAGGTGAATAATGTTGCTATTATTGTAGATAAAAGGAAACATTAAAATAGCACTGTTAATTTAAATCCTCTATGAATCCAGGTTAATAGATACTGCCTATAATATAAGTACTTTATAGCCTGATACATGAAGTTTGCAAATATATTTGAGGCCACTGAGACCTGTTAATGAGTGGTAGGCCTCTCCAATAACAATGTCACACCTGTCCAATAACAAACCAAGATACTGTATGAAAGAAAAGACACTGAATATTATCTAGAAGTAAATTTTCATGCAGGAAACTATTTGGAGATATTTTGTTAGCATTACTCTTATCTTCAGGTATTGATAAATTTCCAAGTAACCAAAATTGTTCTAGATTTGTGTACCTATGGGTGGCTGAAATGTCAGTGTGTATGTGCACGCCCACAATGTTTTTGTTCAGAGAAAGCTCCCAAATACCATACTTACACTGGTCTCTGTACTTGCCATCTTCTTGCCTATTCCCAATGATTTTCATCTTGTACATTGGCCATTTTCCTAAAAATTAAACAGGGAAACGATGATGTATTGTTTATAACCTTTGAATTCATATTAAAGAACTTAATGTATTATAATGAACTTGATGAAGTAATAGTATCTATGAACAGTGTACAAAACTGAAAGAGAAGTACCTATGCTTACTTCACAATTCTCCTAATTCTTGTTTAGAAAATATGATCCTGTTTGTAATCATGCACATGACTTCCTTTATTCGTGGCAATTTTGACAAGTCCTATGAAGGCTCTGATTTCTTCCTTATCCAAATTTCACTATTCACTGAGTATGATATTTATATGTTAATTATCTTGTTCTAGTCCAACAATTATATATATATATATATATATATATATATGTTTGTGTTTTAAGCGATTTTATTTGTAATCTAAAGTGTCTAGAATATAGGAATGATTTAAAGCATTTGAAGTTCTTATGTTGTTATGCACTCTTTTACTAAACATTGTCATCCAAGTGTCAGAGAGAGAATCTTTGAATCTAGAGCATCAAAGACAGTACTCTACAAATTAGATTTATCTAAGCTAAGTATAGACTGAGTAACATAACATGTGCACCTTTGAAGCAAATGCTCACATACACTTTCGAATTATTACAAATGATATTCTTACAATCTCTTGCATAAACATTAGAGCATAAAACTGAAGCACAGGACTCCAACCTGGAGAATTTTTAAGGAACTCAAGGAACTGGAGTCAGAGTCAAACATCTGTGTGGTGTCGAGAGCTAACCCATCATGTAATAACATACTCACATTTCTGGAGATAAGGCCTTTAAGTTCATGACCAGAAACAAAACATTCACCTGTAAGTTTAAGAACATAAAATCTGTGAAACTGAAATAGTCTTCTCAGTTTACCCAGTTGACAATTTGCTTACTTGATATAAAATGTGACTTCCTATCCTTTACATGCCTCAGTACAAACAAGTTCACGAGCATAGATTCTCAGAGGTCCTCCTTCTTCTATCTTATCTACATTTTCAGCAGCAAGACATTGCCAACCCACTTTTCTTCAATCTGTACAAACAACAAAGGCCATTTGAGTGTGATTTGGTAACAAATCTCTGATTCCAGTCCTTGGAAATATATAAATTAACTAAAAACATAAATCACTAATATTTTACTTATTAGTTAAAAATTATGGTTCTAGGGATATGGAATAACACTAGGTAATATGATTATTCTATTTACTTAGTATTTGGTACCTGAGACCTTTTGGAACTACTCATGTGCTAGCCTCTTAAGCTCTGAAAGTCAACACAGAGTTTCCTAATTCCATTTGTTTCATCTTAGAAAAATCTGATCGAAAAAGCACATATGAGTGAAAGTCAGAATGGTTATCTCATGAATATGGACTTGCATGGGCAAACTGAATGAGACATCACATCTACAGAAATATGCTATTGAAGATCATCAAATCTATGTACAGACCAAATGAGTTTATCTCAGCATGAGCATGAACCAAACCAAATGCCAAAGCCAGTAGCAGAAACTTTACCATGGCGGAGCCTGCCTTTGCTCTTCTGTAGAAGCTCAAAGTATTATATTGGTTGTGAAGGAACTGAACTGACAAAGCTTTTTATACAGTTAGTTAGAGGGAGTTTCATGGAATCCATTAATGGTTCTGCACCACAACAACCTGCATCTGTTCAGTATTTCTACTTTGACCCTGCTGAATGGTTTATGAACACATGTCCCTAAACTAATAAGAATAGACTAAAGCTCAGGTTCTGTTGGGATGATTAATTGAGCATTCCTGTCAGAAAGAAATAGCTATTCCTGTGAGCACATTAAAGCAATGATTTTGCCTCCAGAACTATACTTGTGCGTAAAGGTTACAATGCATATGCATATGTCATATATGATTCATTTAAGACCATGGCATGTGCTTTAAAATACATTCTGAATCTAAGCATAATACAGTGCAGTTAAATAAATTTAAAACTGTCGGCGGGACTATATGAGCCAAAGCAACCACACTATTAGAAGATAAAATGGTAAAACTAAAGAAGGATTTCCTATCCTGATATTGATATGTCCTGTGCTGTCTTTAAGTATTTCTATATGTTGACTACTTTTCAGTCAAGTACACTGAAGTAGATGGCTATGACACTGAACTACAAGAGATATCACCAATGTTTAACTGTATAACTAAGAAAAAAATGCTGCTAGATGTCCACTTGGAATAAATACAGGTATCATTAATCAAAAGAAACCAAATCCAATGAAACAGTCTATAAAAAATATGACATTCAGAAAAACTGCAAATTGTGCAAATGGAGTCTGCTCAAAATATGCTTATGTATCCTAAAGCAAGGACCCTCCCTGCCAAGTTGACTTCTTTACATATCAAAACCAATGTCTGTGTTGTGCTTAGCCATAGGACCTTGCCATCCATTTCTAGGAACAACCAAGAATATCAGGACTCTGCAGTAACTTGTTTTTCCTCTGGGGCTTCCCTCTCTTACACACTGAATAGCCTACATTTAGCATTTTGCAATTTTTCATTGACAACCAATGATTAATAACTACACCACTATAAAAAATTAGTCAGTCATTCATGATACTTTCTTTAAATTATATTCTAATATTTTCTCTATTTTTTATTTCGAGATTATAGAATAATTACATCATTTCCAACTTCCCTCTCTTCCCTATAAAAACTGCATTATGCACCCCTTCATCTTTTTCAATTTTGTGGAACCTTTATTCAGTAAATGTTGTTACATGCAAATGAGTCCAAGGTCACATGTGAGACCTTAATATTTATCTGAAGATTTGGAACTGGGAATAACAGAAGAGACCTATCATGCAACATTGTCTTTCTAAATCTGGTTTAAATCATTGAGTAGGATCTTTTAGAGTGCCTGCCATTTGCCTGCAAATGTCATGATTTCAATTTTCTTTACAATGGAATAGATATAACATGGTGTACTTGTATCACTATTTCATTATCCATTAGACAGATATAGAACATTTGGGTTATTTCCATTTTCTAGCTGTTTTGAAAAGATATTGTGAACATGCATGAGAAAAACCTATGAAGTAGAATATCAAGTCATTAAGGCATATTCCAAAGAGCTGTATAACTGAGTCACATGTTCCATATTTACTTTCAGGAAACTATGTATAATCGAACATGTTTGCAGAGTTGCTGTACAATTTTACAGTACCAACAAAAGATGTCTCTGGTATCTTTGTTCAATCTCTTTCTCTCTCTTTCTCTCTGTCTGTCTGTCTGTCTGTCTGTCTCTGTCTCTCTCCATGTCCCATGTCCATTTTGGCTGTCCTGTCACTTTTCTCATAATTTGTGTTTTAAACTTATCATGTGTTTTGGATATTTAGTCACAGTTAGCATGTTTGCTTATACTCGATATAAACTAGCCATTTTCTATGTGCTGGAGGTTATGGAGCAGGACTTATCTCATGGGATTATACATTTTATTCTTAACTATGAGCCAATGATACATTGGGGAAGGAAGAACATTGTCCTGCCCTATTCTTTCTACTTGTGAGTCCATTAAGGCCCAAATGTTAGTTCCAAAGCTAAGGGAACACATATAGCTCTGAGTAAACTTAAAGGGTCACAGATAAGCTTAAAAACTAAATGATATTGTGAAAGGGACTTGTTGAGTGGGGGAAGATACTTGACAGAATTGAGATGACATCGAGAAAGAATGATCAAAATATTTTATATATGTGGGAAATCATCACAAACAATTTTAAAGGCATGTTACTGAAGATAACCATGACATGCCACGATTTGAACACAGAAAGGAAATATTTGTGGAGTACAGAAGGAAATGTGAAGCACTGACACATTCTGTAGATTCAGGTTCACAGGCCGGGGCCTGAGCCATATACACTCTTTCTTCCAAAAAATCCTTCAACCCTGACCCATGACCCAATCTTCTGTTTAGTGACTCTCATGGAATGTGCGTTTCTCCAAATTTTAGAAATATAAAAATAACAGTGGAGTTCAGTGGTGGTGGCACACACCTTTAGTCCCAGCATTCAGCAGATTGAGGCAAGCGAATGTTTGTAAGTTCAAGGCCAGACTGGTCTACACAGATACTTGCGCTACAAGTTACAAAACTACACAGAGAAACCTCGTCTCAAAAAACCAAAAAATAAAATAAAATAACAATGGAGTGAACAGTAGCTCTCATTCTTTCTTCACATGCTTTTATTTTCTGAAACCATTCAGTAAGAATGAGTGGAGACTCTACTTTATAATATAATTTCAGACTGATAATATCCTTCTTTCTTTGCTGACCTTTTCAAACCAAGTGCGTGATTGACTGACTAGTGTTTTACAAGAAATCAGCTGCTGTATTTCTTGGCTTGATGCTCAGGATCAATATGAAAAAAGGCAGGCACTTATTTGACATAATTGCCTCCACCATTTTGCCAATACTCAGTCACTGGTCACAGATACATTGTAATACATTTGTCATGGTTTCCATTGTAACTTTTACTTTATATTTTCAGAAGGAATAAAGTGACTTGTTAAATTATTACTTTGTTTCATAATTTTGTATGGCCCTCTTTTCAAATCATTACTCATTTATATTAGCTGTATTTTTATTTTGATATTAGTAATTTTGCTATACATTTTAAATACTTGTTTTATTTAAAACAATATGCTTAACATTCTGAATACATGCATTGTTATAAATAAGGTATTTAAATATCTTCTCATTATATGACCTTTCTATCAACTATTTCTTTAGTGTATCTCAAATTCAGAAATATGTAAATTCTAACAATGTTCTATCTCCCTCTCTCTGTCTCTTTCTCTGTCTGTCTGTCTCTGTCTCTCTGTCTCTCTTTTGTTCTCTCTCTGTCCCTCTGTCTGTATCTGCTTCATAGCTAAATGTAGAATGATGATTTTCCTAAAAACATTTTTCCTCTATCCTCTATCCAAGATGGTAAACCTTCAAGTGATAAGTTCTCCTGTATATTTTCTAGCTTTGCCTCTTTAATATAGTGATCTTGCATTTTCCTGGATATAGCTCTATGTACTGTGGAAAAAACTAAGGAGTTTCTGATTACATATTCATTTTCCTGAACAATATATTCATTGTACGGAGTGACTTTTTTACTGAAATGTTCATGAAAATCCTTCTGCAATGAATATCAACCAGCAATATGCTTCTTGACAGTTTTAATGAAACAGCTTGCAGTTTAATATTCCCAAATTAATAACCATCTTTGGACCCTAATAATTTATAAAAGAGCTGTTCTTTTTGTTTAATACACATTCTGTTACAAACTTCCCCCAAAATGAATCAACAATGATGACTCAGAAAATCAATACTCTTTAAATTTCAGTTGTGTGACAAATAGAATACCCAACCTCAAGCTGTTTCTTTTGTGTAGGAATCCTGTGTCATCAAATTCAATTATCATCATCCAGGTTGACGTCAAATTGGAAGTGATTTATTTTATTATCAAAAATTATTATTAGTATTGAAATATCAGTGAATATAATTAATAGAGTTTATTAGTATTCATTAACTATTTGTAATAATATAACTAATGATTATGTCTTTATTAATGATTATTAATAATTTTATCATTAATATTATTTTACCGTTTTTTCCTTCCATCATCTTTCCTCTTCTATATGGCAGGATCATGTCCTGGACATTCCCACTGCCCTTGCTGTAGTAAAAGCATATTTATTCTGTGTTTACTACTTTAATCACTATGTCTCATAGTCTCTATGTAGTAACAGGCCACTCGTTCATCCCGGCTGCCCATAACTGAAATAATCACACAGAAACTATATTCATTAAATTACTGCTTATCCCATTAGCATTGGCTTCTTATTGGCTAACTCTTACATATTAATTTAACCCATTTCCATTAATCTGTGTATCAACACGTGGCTGTGGCTTACTGGGTAAAGTTCCCTGCATCTGTCTTTGCCAGCTTTCATGGCTTCTTTCTCACTCTGCCTCCTTTCTCCCAGCATGCCATTTAGTTTTTTCTACCTACCTCAGTTCTGCCCTGCTGTAGGTTCAAAGCATTTATTCATTAATGGTAATCACAGCATAGAGAGGGAAATCCCACATCATCTCTATAATCTACAAGTTAATAAAATTTACCTCTCTTCTCTTCCTCTTTGGAAATCCTAGAATAAAACATTCATTCATTGATGATTTCACTAAATGATTTCCCACATTCAATTGCCACATTCTTAAACTTTAACATGATATTTCTTCTAAAGTTTCCTCAGATTCCCTTTTTAGTTACAAAGATCTATGTTCTACTGGACATAGCTCATATATTGGTGAAAATGACTCTGAAATTTTTGATTGAAGTTATTTGTTCCCCTACAAAAGTGTGTTTATGTTTAACAATATTTTCCCTTGTGCTCATCAAGATTCTTCTTGATATACATTGATAACTCTATTCCCCACACTTTTTATTATACAGTGTGTTTTTAAGTTCCCAAATTATTATATAGATTTTGGCCCCAATATATTATAAAAAAGACAAAAATTATTTTTAGAAATGATACTGAAGTTTAGAGCACAAAGATGAATCAGCCACAAGAGTCTGAAAAGTAAATATTCTTTATTTTAGGTTGAATGACAAATCACCTCAGAGTCTCCAACATCATCAGTTTTCTTTGGCTTTGGTGTCATGTTCAATCCTAGGCAATTAGCCTCATCTGTTCAGGTTGAGAACAAATCAGAAAAGTTTTAATATTTGCTTCTTCCTTCATCTTAATCTCCTCTCTGACATTAATGTGCAAGCAAACTACCTGTGTCTTTGCTTGAGTATACACATATGCATAAACTTAGTTACGGGTTTCATTTTCTATCTATATTCCTAAAACACTCATATTAGTTCATCAAATTTTCAGAATTTTGATTATCACAATTTTGAATATGACAACAATTACTTTAAAATAATGACAGAGAAAGGAGGGACTATGGAATGGTTTAGAAGGAGTAAATGTATGGAGTATTTAGTTTTTTGTTGTGGTTAATATAGTATCTAAAAATTAAAGAAATAAGATTTTATAATTTAGATGAATGTCTGATAAATATATTTCTCTGTTTATTTTGAACACTGTGAAATCTATTTTTTTCATTTCTTTCACATTCTACTGATTTTCATCTTATGTTAATCTTATGAGTGAAGATACTTAACATCTTATTTTGATCTTTTATTCAGGAATCAGCCAAGAGTAATAACTATTCCATTAGTCACAGAATAAAGCACTCAGGATGTTTAAACATAAAATTCTTAACTAAGGACACATTGCATTCTCAGAAACTTCTCTCCCCCTGAAGACAGACCGTATACTAAGATTTTGCTAGAAGGAGAAAACTCAAGCAATATCTTCCATGGCAAATACATCTTTATGCACATGAAACGATGTTTATTTTTCAAGTTGGATCTTAGATTCGAACATCCCACAGACAAAAAAAAAATTATTTCTCCATACTTTCTTCTGTTTCTTCTTGAATCTATTTTTTTTTTGCAAAAGTAGATGAGGAAGACTCAAGATTCACAAGCCATAACTTTGAGAAAAGGCTGCTTTGGGGGAGTTACTCAATTGAAACTATGTATATATATGGAAATACCTTAAAGAATCTTCAAGACATGTCATGAAAAATAAAAGTAATTAGTCCTCAACAAAGGCAAAAATAACATAGTTAATATTGAGAAAACTCAAATGAATCATAGTCAAGTAACATACTTCCCTGGTGCAAAATATATGAAGTTCAGTGTTTTGTGATATTAGAAATAAAATCCAAACTCAAATGTCAATATGTTCTTTATATGTCAGGTGCTGTTTTTAATACATTTTATTGTTTTCAATTGTCATCAACATACATCACTTTCCTTATTTTCCTTCCTTGAGCCCTTCACACTTACCCTTCTTAAAATATCTTGTATGATTATAACCACCTACTTTGATTATTTTTGATACATACATATGTGTGTGGATGTACATACTAGCTGATGAGTACCATTTTCTCTTTAAGTGTATATGGTTTCAGGGCTTGCTACTCTGAATCAAACAAGCAATCACAGTGCCACTCTTCACTGGGTGAGGCTAATTCTTCTTTTTCAAACACTCATTAAATATTTTTGGTCATTGTTCACTGCTGGGATTCTGCTTAAATTTCCTCTTCCATGTTAACATTGCCAATGATATTGACATTTTACCATCTTTATTTCTACAATTTCTAGCAAAGAAACTGTCACAGCAGAATTCTTGGTATTATGGCTTTTGGTGTCTTTCTACAAGATATTCCCTGGTCTCTAGATACAGAAACTGAGATGTAGATTTATACATTGGGACCTGGCACCCACAATCTGTTTCTTCACCTTATGGCCAGGTGTGGATTTCTGTGATAGTTTTTACTTGCTGTAAAGAGAAGATTTTCTCAGAATGGGCATCTACCTACGCTTGTTTCTGGTTATAAAGATAAAGGAGGGAATTGAGCTGGTCTAGCAAAGTTTCAGTAGTAGAAACTTTTCTTAAATCTGTGACCTCACTAACCCTGGGCACTTGACAAGGTTTCTAATAACAAGGAATATTTTCCTGCCTTTTGAGTGGTCATGGTCCTTGAGTCCAGACAATTATTGATTGCTAACAACACATGAGAGTCACTTCTTGTACCTTTTTTGCTTATTTTGCAATGCTTACAAACATTGATTCTCTTCCTTAGCTTCCTAAATAATATTTTCTGGAGCAAGGGGAGAGAAGTGACAAGAAAGAAAATTTAGGATCTTAGATTCAGTTAGATTATGTGAGCCCTGTGTCCTAACTGTACAGTAACTTCAACCATATGGACCCAACCACAACCTTTGAGATGCAACCAAGCTCAGAATTGAGAATATAGACTGCTTTGGCAGTAACATTATTAATCGACAGTCATTCAAAAAAAGTTTTCTGATCCTTGATATTACCTATTTCTTCATCTATTATTCATGTAGGGTGTATATCAGCCAAAATGGTTTAGCTTCTTTTAAGATACAAATTTCTATGCTCATATCTATATCTATCTATATACCAACATTCATAAGCTTTGAGTATAACTTTAGGTAAATATAATATATAAATACAAAATAAAATTTAAAAGGAATTTAAATATTATCCCTTGAGTATTCATCAAATGTTCTTGATCTTATTTCACCCTCATTCACTTCTCCCTATGTATTAAATTATCCCCCACATCCCCTCTTGGAACCTTGGCCCTATGATTCTGTTTTCATCTTTATAGAATCATAACTCTGCATGAACTTCCTAATCCTCAGGCCCAACCTGCATATGGTTCCTTTACACTGTCCTGATATCTTTGTTTACTTATATTGTATACTCAGATCTGTGGATTTGGAGTTAAGAACTTCAGAGGAGAAAGAAAATGAGATGTTTCAGATGTCTTAGTCTGGGTTATCTCACTCAACATGATCTTTCTTGCTTCATTTCATTTACCTGCAAATTTCAAGAACCCAGTTTTATTTACACTTGATCATGTTCATGTAGTACATTTCAAACACTCTTTTGTTATCCATTTCTCATTGAAAAGTACTAAGGTGCTTTACATTTTGTAGCTACTGTAAATGGAACAAGAAAACATGACATAGAAAACGTCCTTGAATAGGAAGTCAACTCCTTTACATATGTTACAAGCGGTGGTACAGTTACTTGATATGCTAGATTTACTGTTAGTTTTTTGATAATTATCCACAATGTTTTGCAGAGTTGTACAATTTAGGAAACCAACCAAGAGTGAATGAGTGTTGCCTTTTCCCTTCACCCCTTCTGACATTTCCTGTTTGCTGTGTTTTTTTATCTTTGCCCCTCTGTCAGGGGTTAAAAAAAAATCTAAGCAGTGCTTTGATGTGCCTTTCCCAAATGACTAGTGCACACAAACATTTTCATGATACTTTTTTTCTTTTTTAGCAGTTTCCCTCTCTCTCATTTAAGAAATACTTCATGTCCAACCTCTTGAATGTAGTATTTAGGTTCTGACCCTGTTTTTTTGAGTTCTTTATATATTCTGGATATTAATCCTGTAAGCTGTAGAGCTGGCACAGATTCTTTCTCATTTTGTGTGCTTTCTCTTAATTTTTCTTTGATTTTTTATTTAAGTATACATTTTATTTATATTTCAAAGTCCTACTTGTAAACTTTTAATCTTAATTCACATTTTATATGTTTGCTTGCATTGAGCCTGTACTAGACATTGTCCATTCATTGGGAATTCTGAAGGAAGAGCTCACTTACGTGGTTTTACACTTCCATTCTGAACTATGGGAAATTCAAAGATTTTTCTGTGTAGAAAGACAATATCTTCACTATTTTACCCAACTGGAGAGGCCCCTGGAGTTCCACTGTTTTCTAAAGCTATCTATAGTCACACTGATAGGATAAACTTACAGTGTCAGAGAAGAAATTTTTTTAAAAAAATGAAAGAAAACATGGATCTGTAAGAGAAACTTCTTGGTTGGGGAATTTTTGATGGTCTTGGCATAAACATCTGAGAAGTGTGAGATAAGAGAAAACAGAACAAGAGTACTCTCTCTCTCTCTCTCTCTGTGTGTGTGTGTGTGTGTGTGTGTGTGTGTGTGTGTCTTTGACATTTAAAAACAAGTTTATTTAATCAATACATGATACTGGGGATAAGTATATGGCAAACCTCCTATTTTAACAAATAAGAAAATAATTTTAGAGTCCTGAATAAAATATGAAACATTGAGAAATTCTATGCTTTCAGATTCAGGGAAATGGCACATGACAAACACAGAATCCTTGAACTCCTTCCATCCTGCCCAAAGAACATATCCTAGGGCTTATGAAACTCTTCATATTTGTGTGTCACAAAACTTATGAAATAATTAGTGGAAGGGTGATTAATTTCAATATTTGATTATGTGGCCTAGTTTTAGGCTTTTTGGCTCTGATGCCCTTTGAAAGGATGACTTCCATCTACCAGTGACAAATAATGAAATATTCAAATGCCAAGTTGTCATTAGATTAATAATTGATGGATGTATTTTTATAGATGTTGATCTTTTCAAGTAAAAGGAAGAATCAATCACTACTTGCTCTCAGCAGCTGTGCAGATTTTTTTTTGCTTGGCTTGATATTCAGGCTTAGTAATGTCATAAGAAGGCAGTTTTAATGCATTAACTTAATGCATTAATTAATTGGTATTTTCTCTAAAGAAAGGTTTTCTTCTCTTCACTGTTCAAATTCTTAAATTCTATTGTGACCATTCACACTAAAACTTCTCCAGATTTCTTCTTAAATATTCAGATCTATGAAATGTCTGTGCATAACTCTACCTTACCCTGGAATAGCTTTTCTGATAGATCTTGAATTTATCAGAAAAGAAAAAAGTCTACAACAATAACAATAACAAAAATCAGCAGCCCTTGTTACAATGAATAAGATTTTGTTGAGCCCATACATTGGAAAATCCTTCTTCATAATATATCACCTAACAACATCCATTTTTAGCTTTCCATTAAAGCAGAGTAGTGTTACTATTCACAAATTCATTTCTACATTTTGGACATTATTACCTTGAGAAAAAGATAATAATTCTCTTTTACAAAAGTAAGATTTAAACAATAACAAGTTGAATCCAACATGACAACTCAAGAAAGGAAATATACTTTCATTTCATTTGGGTGACAAATCTCCTCAGCATCTCCAACTTCATCCAATGCCTTTGGCTTCCTCTGCAGTCCAGGGCAAATTGTCTCATTAATTAAGATTGATGTTAAATCACAACAGGTTTCTTTTTATCATTTCCTTTGTGCTTCTTCTTACTCTTCTGAATGACTTTATGGACATTCCCTCTAACCTTTCTGCAGTAAAAGCAAATTCACAAACTAAATGTAGAGGTAGGTGGGGAGACAACAGTCTGGTTGTAAGAGTAAACATTCCAAGTGAAACATAACTTCATATAGTTAAAGAAGCCTGGTTGTTGTCCTTATAGTGCATGTTTTGTTTTTAGATTTGTACTTCCCTGTACATTATTCACCATTCTTCTCCATATCCATTTCTGCTTCTGCTTTTCTTTTATCCTGTTTGCAGACACTATTCTCAAGGGACAGGAAATGTAAAAGTGGTGGTAAGAAGATATTGAATTAAATTATGCTTGAAAATATAATATGGAATCCTGAAAAAATGAAATCAAAATAATAATGATTAAACTCATCAAAAAGAAAAATATTATAATATATAAAGAGAATAATAAAAAGGAATCATCAAAAAAGTAGCACATTTTCTTAAAGCTAAAATGGAGAATGTCTAGTGCTGTATTTTGTTAGAAACAGTATATCAACTCAAATGTAATTGTTGAGTTGTGTGCTTAATGTATCAGGTGCTGTTTTAATGAACTTTTAAGTTGTTAATTGAAATAGGACCATATCAATTCCTTTCCCCAGTCACCAAATAAATATTTGCTTTAAGTACTTTCATATACCTACCCACTCTCAAGATAATAGCCTTTATTTCCTTGGTCATTATTGTGAAATACACAGAACATCTATATGTGTGTTTGCATATGTATGTGAAAATATACATGCAACCACAGTCCATTTGTTCTTGATGAGGACATGGTTTTAAAGTCAATCTTTCTGCATTGGACAACTAAAACATCAGATCGTGCATGGGAGGGTCTAATTCTCCTTCCGCTAGCCATCTTTGGTTACCTGTAGTTTATACCTAGGGATGGAAGCTGCAAACTTTTATCTTTTCCATGTTAACATGTCCATTGATACTGTCATTGTTTGTTATATAGTTATTTCTAGGAGACATTGTTTCACAGCCATCATGTTATTTATTCACTCTAAGAAACCCCTCTTTTGCTGTGTTCCTTGAGCCATGGGTGGAGGAGCTGTGCTGTAGTTGTATCCGTCATTACTATACAAAACTTGCCAAGGTATTCTCAATAATGCAATAGTGCTCTTCTAATAACTGGTAACCAACAACTCTCCATTGAAATCATATGTACTAACAGCAGATAGAAATTTTTTTACCGTGCGCTATACAGTAATTTGTTGATCAACACTTCGAGAGGAGGTTTAAATATCATGGTAATTTGTCAGTGTTTTAGGTTGGCTTGCATACATAAAGTGTTTCATAAAGGATGTTTCAACTTAAATTCTGTCAGCAAAAACATAACAAGTGAAATTTAATTTTGCCACAAACAGTGAGTTTTAGACAAGCAAAGTTGTGTTGTCTCATATTTTTCCCAAGACCTACACATTTTCTTAATCCTCATCAATATGTGCTCAGCAACATGCATTTGGAGGGAAACATTCATCCTTTTATGTCAATTCTGAGCCACCAACATGATGCTTTTTAGACAAGTTTTTCGTTGTGTTGAAGCTTCTCAAATATTTTAGTTTAAGAGTTTAATAGAGCCCATGATCCTCCTGTTTCCATTTCCCTACCACTAGATTGACAAGTATATAGCCCACATCCAGCACATTATATAGAATATGGCAGTGAACTTAGATCTACAGGCTTACCCTGAAAACGCATTATTAAATGAGGCATCTGCCATGAAACTAAAATGATAAAAATGTTGAGACAGGATCTATATGTGTAGCATGGTTTTGTGTGTACCTCTGCAACCACCATGGATCAGGGTAATGATCCACAGAAGGCAAGAAAGTAGTTTGGGTCAAAATGACTAAATAATCTTTGTTAGTCTGGCACCAAGTAGTTTATTCTAGCAATATTTAGGCACCACACAACTTGGTAAAAATTGACCTTGTGTTTATTAACTCAATGACATGTACACAATAAATCACAAAGTAAGCTAAATAAAAGATCCAACATGAATACATCAAAACTCTTTATAAAGTACATGTGACACATTCCATAAAGATGGGTTCTATATATTGAGTACATGTGACACATTCCATAATGATGGGTCCTATAGAATGACTGCATGCAACATCTTCCATTAAGGTTCTATAGACTGATGAGATAAACAAGATCACAATAAGGGCCTAGGAGAGGCTGTGGTCTGGTCTCTGTCACACAGATAGTACAAAGGTCACACAAGCCCCAAGATTTGTGGGCTGATATCAGGTTATGAATTACTGATTTTGAAGGAACAACTCCATGTGGCTAACATCCCAGTCACCTAGTACTTTTCTTTGAGTACTAGGACATCAGTTCCTCCTACACTGTTAAATCTCGAAATCATAATTCCCCTACCACCACTCACCATGTCTTAGGATTAGATAAGTTAACCATACCATAGGGAGATTTAGTATTACTACTAAAAATGACTTGTCAAAAACTGCTAAAATATAACACAATCTGTTTTGTTTGTAATTTTGCTTTCTATAATATTTAGATTATTATAAATTTAAAATATTAAAAATATTAATAATAAAAACAAAATATGTGCTTGATTATATTAATTTAAACTACTTAAAACATTACTCAAATATGAAATTTATTTATAATTTTTCACATAGAAAAATATGAAGATATGGTTATTACATGTGTTTAAGAGATTGGATCATCATTCACATCCAAATAAATTTTTCTTTTCAAATTTAGAAAAGCAAAGATCATACAATTCATATAAGAATATTTCTACAAAATGGCTGACTCTTGGAAAATTATAGCAGAAGGTTAATTCACTTTAAGTCTTCATGTAGTTTTCTTTCCTGTTATAATTGAATTAAAGTAAGTGAAGAATTGCCTTTACATTCTTAATTCAAATTGATGATATGCTTTTGTGTTTGTTGACCTTTTCAAACCAAATGACAAATTCACTTACTACTGTTTTCTCAAGATCTCTTCTACAGTCTTCTTTGACATGATGGTCAGGATCAATACTGACAGAAGAAATAATGTCCTAATACATCTTTGTCCATTAATCTCTCCCATTCTGTTGATACCTATCCATACCATACAATTTCTATAGCAGTACTGAAAACTTTTAGTTTTGTGAGTGCACAGTTGCCAATACTTGGCCTCTATTCCTTGGCAAATGGAATCCTGTTTGGATAATCCTGACATATACCTATACCTTGTAAGGTATTGCCTGTGTTTTCTTCCAGTGATTCTACTGTTTCAGGATTCAGATTGAGGTCTTTGATCCCTTTGTATCTAATTTTTGTGGAAAGTAAAAAATAGGATCCAATTTTACTGTACTGTAAGTAGATACCTAGTTTTCTCAGCACCATTATTTGAAGATGCAGTCTTTTCTCCAGTGTAGATGTTTTGACTTTTGCTAAAGTCCATATAACCATAGTAATGAGTATTTGTATTTGGATCTTCTACTTGATTCTATTGGTCTGTATATCTATTTTTCTGCCTGTACCAGATTACAAGTTTTATTATTCTTCAAGTTTTAAGATTATGATAGAATTACATCACCATGTGCCATTTGTACTTTCTTCCATATTCATAGTTTCTTTTGCAAGAGTTGTTCTTACTTACATATTTGTGTATGTTTTTTCCTATGTTTTCCAAATAGATAAATATATCTTGCTCAATCTGTATAATGTTAATTATGTGTTAACAAGCTGACCATTTGATATTGAATAATCAATAACTCTGCTCCTCTGTAGAAAGATAATATCTCCCAATCTTCATGTTCATTAGTTTCATGTGAGTTATATCTGTATTGTTGATGCCTCATGATGTTTCCCCAGTCTACTTTAGAATGCCTATTGTTTTTGTAATCCTTGTCATGCAGCTGTTGAGGCTGTCATATAGATGACAATTTGTGGGGGTAGCTTCTGATACTACAATCATTTTGGCATTTCTTTACCACCTGTATTATTGTTACCTCTATGGGTGAGCTGTCATTTCTCTGTCTCAAGTGGTTTTTCTTTTTCAAACTGAATCTTTATTAATTTTGATGGTCTACGTAGCATTTTTTCTCCTGTGGAAACAAGAGCAAAACCCCTTCTACGATGTAGCACATCTCCTGGTTTCCATTCTGAGGTCAACACATCCTTGAACTACACTGGGTGATTTAATTTGGAAGTCTTTTCTATTTACCAATATCTCTCTGCTGCCATTGTTCCTTTCTCATTAGCATTAAGAAAATTCAAGGTTAATAAAGCATTATGCAATCTGTTACTGGGGGTATTTTCCGTAACTTTCTATTTGTTGAGCATGTCCATTATAGTTTGATTTACATTTACTATAACTGCCTGATATGTAGGATTGTTTGGTATACCTGTAATATGCTTTATATTATAATAAGCAAAAAAATGGTTTCATTCTGCTTAGACACATATGCTGTACCATTTTCTGTGTGTTTTTGTGAAAGTTATGCATAATGGCCATAGCTTCTAATAAATGCGTGATAAATGAATCAGCCTTTTCTGACTTCAAGGCAGTTGCCCATTGAAAATTTGTACAAGTGTTAATGGTGTGGTTTACATATTTTAATTTTCCTAATTCTGTAAAGTGGAACACATCCACCCACTAGATTGCATTCCTTTGAGTTCCCTTTGGGATACTCCACAGAGGTAATGGAATTTGGTTATAAAAACAGCAAGTAGGACATCTCTTCATCTCTTTATTCTTAGCTTGTTGCCATGTAAGAGAAAACTCTTACTTTAAACCTGTGCTATTGACTTGATGCTTCTTACAAAATTCTGAGGCCTTCAGCACACTTCCAATCAATAATTGACCAATTTTTGCATTGCTTTGTGCTAGAAGACCTGGCAGACCTGTATGGCATTGGATATGTGTTGTGTATATGTGACAAAGTTTATTCCTGATTTTAACTTGAACCTGAATGAATAATGAAATTAATTCTGTATCATCTGGTATAAATTAAGTCGTTTCAATATGCAAGACAATTCTTTCTGCATATTGCCAGCAACCTCTTCAGGGCCAGTCTCGAGGCAGAGAACTCCTGAAGAACAGGTCCGAGTGAGGGACCTCCACAGTAGTAGGCCCAAGTCAGGAACAACCCCCGAAACAGGATCAAGCCAAAGACATCTGTGGGAACAGGCCTGAGCCAGTGACCTCCACAAGAGCAGACCCCAGCCAGCTACTTCTGGAGAACAAGGTCCTTAAGCAAAGTCAGCTGGAGCAGGACCAAGCAAGTGATCTCTATTGAAGCAGGCCCAAATGAACATCAGTATAGCAGAGAAAACCCCAGGAAGACCGAGCGAGCTCCGGAAATGTTGAGTTACCTGCTGGGTGACTGGAACCGAGGCCACGAATGCACCACAAACAGCAACAGTCTAGCCTTCTATCCACTGGTACCTGGAAGTATGATCAGCAGAGACACAGCCCAACCTATACAAATTAGAGAAGTTGGGTAGTCAAGGTAAGAACACACTCAACACCACAAAGAGAAACATGACACCAACAAATTCTAGTGGCACTACAACAGGAAGACTTGAGCACCCCAATATAGATGAAGCAGGAAAAAAATGACCTAAAAAGTAATTTTAGGAGAATGTTTGAGGCACTTTAAAAGGAAATAAAAAATTCTCTCAAAGAAATGGAGGAAAAGACAAACAAAGTAATTGGAAGAAATCAACAAATCCCTTTTAAAAAATGAAGAAAAGGCAATCAAATACAAGAAAGAAATAATTCAAGACTCAAAAACCAAAATAGAAACAATAAAGAAAACACAAACCAAGACAATTCTGGAAATGTAAAATATGGGGAAACGATCAGGAGCCACAAATGCAAGCACAAACGGCAGAATACAAGAGATAGAAGAGAGAATCTCAAGTGCTGAAGATACAGTAGAGGAAATAGACTCATCTGTCAAAAAAAATTAAATCTAACAAAAGCTTAACATAAAATATCCATGATATATCTGAAACCATGAAAAGACCAAGCATGAAAATAATAGGGACAAGAGAAGAAGAAATATAGCTGAAAAGCACAGAAAATATATTCAACAAAATCTTAGAAGAAAACTTTCCCAGACTAAAAAAAAAAAAAGTAAATTAACATACAAGAACCTTACAGACCACCAAATAGACTGAACAAAACAGTGCCCTCATCATATAACAATCTAAACACTGAACAAACAGAATAAAGAAAGAATATTAAGAGCTTCAAATGCAAAAGGCTAAATAACATATAATGGCAGATGTATCACAATTACACCTTAATTCTCATTGGAAAAACTGAAGGCCAGTAGGTCATGGTCAAGCACTATGCAAATTCAAGAACCCACAGATATCAGCCCAGACTACTATATCAAGAAAACTTTTACATCAACATAGTCAGACAAAATAAGATATTCCATGACAGAACCAGATTTAAGCAATTCCTAGCAAAATAAACCCAACCCTACACAAACTACTAGAAGAAAAACTCCAAACCAAGGAAGTTAGCTACATGTATAAAAACATAGAAAATAGATGATCTCACAGCAGCAAATCCCAAAGAAGGGGAAAACACATACAATAACACCACCAACCACAACCACAACAACAACAACTAAAATTAAAATAACAGGAACTAGCAATCACTTTTCACCTATAAAAAGAAATAGGCAAATGGCTTGGATACAAAAACAGAATCCATCCTTCTGTTGCATGCAAGAAACACACCTCAACCTCAAATACAGATATTATCTCAGAGTAAATGGTTGGGAAAAAAATGTCCAATCAAATGGACCTAAGAAGCAAGTTGGTGTAGCTATCCTAATATCTAACAAAATAGACTTCAAACTAAAATCAATCAAATGAGACAAAGAAAGACAATTGTTATTAGTCACAGGAAAGTGCCTCAAGAAGAAGTCACAATTCTGAAAGTCTATGCCCCCAAATACAATGGTACCCTCGTATGTAAAAGAAACACTACTGAAGCTTAAATCACACATTAAACCCAACACAATAATAGTGAGACTTCAACACCCCACTCTCACCACAGGACATGTCTGCCAGACAGAAACTTAGCAGAGGAATAAAGGAACTAATAGATGTTGTGACTCAAATGGACTTAATAGACATCTATAGAACAATCCATTCAAACATCAAAGAATATAACTTCTCAGCACCTCATGGAACCTTCTCAAAAATTGATCACATACTAGGTAACAGAGATAACCTCAATGGAAACAAAAATTTGGAATAACCCCATGTTTCTTATCAGTTCACCATGACATATAATTAGAACTTAAAAGCCACACCAAATTCAGAAAGCCCACAAACTCATGGAAATTGATCACCAATGGGTCAAGGAAAAAAATGAATAAATTAAAGACTTCCTAAAATTCAATGAAAATGACCACATAACATATCCAAATTTATGGGACATGAAAGCAGTGTTAAGATGAAAGTTCATAGACTAAAAATGCCTACATAAACAGGCTGGAAAATCCCACAATAGTGAGTTAAAAAAACATGAACACTCTAGAACAAAAATAAGCAAACTCACCCAGGAGGAGTAGATGGCAGAAAATAATCAATTTGAGAACTGAAATCAGCAAAATAGAAACAAAAAAATACAAAGAATCAATAAGACATAGATTTAGTTTTTCAAAAAAATCAACAAAATAGACAAGCATTTATTCAAACTAAACAAAAATCAGAGAGAGAATACCCAAACTAAAAAAAATCAGAAATGAAAAGGGAAACATAGCAACAGATATGGAGGAATCCAGAAGATCATCATGTCACACTTTGAAAACTCTACTCCACAAAATAAAGGAAATGGACAATTTTCTGGACAAATTTCACTTACCAAAATTAAATCAAGACCAGAGAAGCAAATTAAATAGGCCAATAACTGCTAAAGAAATAGGAAGTCAGAAAAACTTTAAAAAAAGGAAGTTGAAATTTCCATAGACAGTGAGTTTTAGACAAGCAAAGTCAACTGACCATGTTGTCTCTTCTTTTTCCCAAGAAAGGCACATTTTTAAATCAATCCTCATTAATACTGTGCTTAAGGAACATGCATGTGTAGGGCAAGCTTAGGTGTTGGCAGAGGCTGTTCATTTTTTCCCCAGCTGCTCATACCTTGAAATAATCACACAGAAAACTTATCATTTGCAATACTGTTTGGTTAATATCTTAAGGGTATTTTCTGTTAGCTCTTATACCTTAAACTAACCAATCTCCATTAATCTGTGTATCACTACGAGGTTGTAGCCTACTGGATATTTTTTGGCCAGCTCCAGTGGAGACATCTGTCTCCTGTGGTAGCTACATGGCTTCTCTCAAACCCAGCCCACTTTCTCTCTACGTCTCTGTTTGGATTTCCCACCTGGCTTTACTCTGTTAAGCCATTGACCAAGGGAAGGTTTATTTATTAATCAATAAAAGCAACACATATACAGAAGAACATCCCACACCACTCAGGAGCCCTGAACGTTCATCCTTTTATGTCAATTCTCAGGAGCCATCTTTCATTGCACTGAAGCTTCTCAAGTTTAACAGTTTACTGGTACCCAGGGATCCTCTTCTTATCATTTCCTCACCTCAAGATTAACAAGTATATAACCCACATCCAGGACATCATATAGAACATGGCAATGAAATTAGATCTACAGGCTTACCCTGAAAACACTTTGCTGAATGAGTTATCTCCCATGAAACTAAAACTATAAAAAATTTTGAGACAGGATCTCATATGTAGCACAGTTTTGTATGCATCTCTGCAACCACTGTGGTCAATTATCCACAGGAGGTAATTATCCACAGGAGGCAAGAAAGTAGTTTGGGTCAAAATGACTAAATAATTTTTGTTAGTCTGGCAGTAAGTAGTTTATTCTAGCAATATTTGGACACCACACAATTGGGTGAAAACTGGCCTTGTGTTTATTAACTCAATGCCATGTACACAATAAATCACAAAGTAAGCTAAATAAAGATCCAACGTGAATACTTCAACACTTTAAAAAGTACAGTACATGTGTACATGTGACACATTCCATAATGATGGGAGCTATAGAATGCCTGCATGCAACACCTTCCATTAAGTTAGGTTCTACAGACTGATAAGATAAATAAGATCACAATAAGGGTTGCTGTAGGAATTCCTACTGCCAGTAGCGATTCTGTTACCCACCCACGTGGGTGTGGTCTCATACTATTTATGCCCATGTAAAGCACACATCCGGCCTCTTTTCTAGCTGTGGGATTCGGTTGCTGTTTCCAGTTCCAGCAGAGAACTGTGATCTGTAAGTCTACTCCTAAATAAATAACCCTCTAGTATACTTAATTATGAGCTACTGTGGGATTTCCTTAAAGAGTCCTTCTTCATCTGGTTCCCCACATGGATTTGGACTGCACACCTACTGGGTGGATGGCCTAGAGGCCTAACCGGTCCACAGCCCTGAAATTGTCCCAACACTGCCTGCTTGACTTGATTTTACCTAAATGGTTTTTTGTAAAACCCCATCACATAGACCTAACTTCATGCAGCTACTTGGAAATTTCCCAAGCTCACAAAACCCCCTCCCTCTTGCCATATTCCTTGCTGCTTGGTATCTCTTGTGCACCTTCTGGTTTGTGCTCCCTTACTGTGAATTCCAGGCTTCTTGCTCCATGTATGGAAATGATTTAATTGCTTTAAATTTGTCAAGCAAAGCATATTTCTCACTATTTAACCAGTACCAAGGCAGGAATCTAAAGTGGCTCAGGACCATTCCTGTCGCCACCTGTTGCATCACAGCTAGTTACCACTCTGCAACCATAATACATGCTGAACAATAAAGATTATTATTCCTAAAACAATTACCAAAGCTCATAACAGATAGTTAATAAATCAATATGGCAGAATACATTAACATTGAAACTTTTACTAACTTTTGGCTAATACTATGAATTGTATTCTGCAAGGCTTATATTGTTATGGTGATACATCCATTTATTGGATATTGGGACTCAGTGTTTTTCTTCATAATATATCCTTAAGAAAATGGTTTGATACCAGAACCAAGAATGAGGCACTTTTAGAAATGATCCTGTCTTTACAGACTAATAATGAACAGCTAGTTCACAGGATTAATACCATTGAAAGTCAAAAGTTACCTGAAAAAAATTAATGCTATTGAAAAGAGTAACCACAATTTGACAGACAAAATTGAATCCATGTCTATGGGTACTGAGAAATTATCTGAAAAAATCATACTGATTAATTTAAGAAGTAAAATTTGTTAAAAAGTAATGATAGGATAACAGATAGAGTATCTTTCCAGGATGGCAATTTGCATGCTATCCAAATAATGTCTAAGGATGAGGTATTATTTTTAAAGGAAAAACAGCAGACCTTGGAATCACATGTGCAGAATGAGGAGCAGAGTCTAGGTGTCTCAATGAAATAACTAGAATATATATACAGGCCAGAAGACGCAGGTTTTATAAAAGACAGTAGCAAAACGATTTGAAATGATTGAATAAATTATTGGAGCTGATGAACAGGGAAAGAAGGTACAAAGACAGGATTCATCATCACCAGTAGCTGTCAGAGATGACTTACCCAGAGTTTTAGCTTCCTACCCTGCAATCTACTCTGACAAAGCCTCAAGTTCTAAAGGCCCAAAAGGATCCAAAGAAGGTAAATGGATACCTATAGGAATGAATGATCTAAAATAAATTAAGCAAGCTATTGTAACTTATGGCTTGCATTCCACATTTGTTAGGGAGATGATAAAGACATGGGCTTTTAGCATTAAGGTGACACCACATAACTGGCTTCAGTTAGCTTCAGTAGTCCAAAATGATGGGCCCCATTGATGTTTGAATGTTATTTCAGGGAACAGGCTAAAATTTTATAACAACAGAGGAAAGCCAAGGGACTTGAGACTTCCCAAGGGTCTCTATGTGAGGGCACTTATGCTGACCCACAGGTTCAGGTTAAATATAATGAAAAATCTTGTCCTTATGCCACAAAGCACCCTTAAATGCTTAGGACAGGATTCAGGAACTAGGAAAATGAATTGAATCATACACTATGGTTAAACAGGGCCAGAGAGAACACTTTCATGACTTTTTACAAAGATTAACTAAGGCTGTTCAAATAGGAGTAGCAGACCCAGATGATAGATGAGTACTTATTGAATCTCTGACTTTTGAAAATGCCAACTTAGAATGCAAAAAAGATACTTGGGCCTTTATAGGTTAGATGAGCACCTATGGATGAATGGATCTTGCATATAATGAACATTGAGACATTGGACTATAATACTGAATCTTGGGTAGGAGAAGCAATTTTCAAAGGAATGAGGGCAAATAAAAATGTCAAATGTTTTAATTATGGTAGAATAGGACATCTGAGAATGGATTGTACACAAAGAATTCCTAGAATTGATATCCCCTCTGGGAATGGTAATAATGGGAGGACTCATCCTTCAGGTATATATAGAAGGTATGGCAATGGCCAACTTTGGACCAATGAAAGCATTTCAACAAAGGTCAGACAAGGAAATCTGGTATCATTGGGAAACTCCTTGAGAAGCCTGTCGCAGGTCCCCAAGCCAAAAGTGATCCAGTCATTCCCAGTCACTATGGAAGACATGTTTCACCAGGAAAAGTAAGAAATCCAGAGCCTTCTGTAAAAAGTCATACTGTTTGGGATGATGGAATAAACATGGAAGATAAATCAAAAATTCTGATAGGAAATAGGAAGCATATACTCTGGCAGACTTCTATAAATGATCAAAGACCAAAGCTAAGAGTATGTATAAATTGTCTTATAATTGTTGGTTTGATAGACAAATGTGCAGACATATCATTACTCCAAAAACTTGGCATCTAAATTGGCCTCTTCAAGAGGCAGATGTTCCATTACTAGAAATTGGAACCATATCTCAAATTAAACCAAGCACAAGATGGGTTGACTGAATAGGACCAGAAGATCAGAGAGGGAAGCTGAGGCAATATGTGGCTAATATTGCAGTAAATTTATGGGTCATGACCTGCTATAACAATGGAATACCCAGATTAAGATTCCTGAAGTCCCAGGAACTCATAATTCTGGGAAGGATATTATAAGGTACTATATACAAAGGTCACCAACCATTCAGGCTATAGAAAAATACAAAGCAACTAGCAGATTTTAAAGGTACCAACAACCTTACCTTTAAAATGGTTTAACTGAGAAACCAATATGGGTTAAGCAATGGCCTCTAACTGAAGAAAGTCTGCAGGTTTTAGAAAAACTGGTAAAAGAGCAATTAAATGGTCACCATTTTCAAGAAACAACCAGCTTTTGGAATTCTCCCTTCTTTGTTATTAAAAATAAATCTGGTAAATGGAGAATGGCTACAGATCTAAGAGCTGTCAATAAGGTAATTCAACTTATGGACCCTCTACAATCTGGAATTCCGCTGCCCTCTCTATTACCAAAAGAATGGCCTCTTATAGTAATTGATTTGAAAGATTGTTTCTTCACTATACATTTACAAGAAAAGGATAGAGAAAAATTAGCCTTCACAGTGCCTACTTATAATTCACAGCCTACTAAGTGATATCAATTGACCATTCTCCCAAAGGGAATGCTCAATAGCCCCACTCTGTATCAATACTTTGTCAGTCAGCCATTGGAAATAAATTGTAAGCAAATTCCTAAGTCTATAATTTACCATACATGGATGACATTTTGTTAACTGATTCAAATGCAGATACTTTACAAAGAATGTGTAAAGAAATAAAGAAAGTTTTGACTAAATGGTGATGACAAATTGCTGCTGAAAAAATACAGACAGGAGAATCTGTCTATTACATAGGTTATAAAATAGGTTTACAGAAAATTAGAACACAAAAGGCCCAAATGAAGAGAGACCAGGTGTGGCCTCTTAAAGACTTTAAAGATTGTTAGGAGACATTTGCAGGGTTAGGGGTTAGGGGAAATTATGAATGCTCAGGGCTCTCTTTGAATAAAAGGGGGGATTTGGATGTGATGAAAGATTATCGTGAGCTTACTAACACTAATAATAATAGCAAGTAATAGAGTGAATACCCGTAAGCTATTATTTATAGGCAATTTATATTGGTATAGATTCTTGTATATTGATACAAACTGAAATTATATTGAATATGTTAATATTTTCATCTACAATATTGGTATACCTAGTCAAAATTATTTTGTCATATTGTATGCATGCATGCATGCTTCTACCTTTGCTTAAATCATTTTATATATTGATACAATTTTAGGATATATTTATCATATTGCAATGCACATTTCTATCTCTGATCAAGATAATTACATTTTTTTTTACATTTTGAGGTAATTGTCCTCATTTGTTGTACAATTGTTTATTGTATAATATTCTATTATGAAGTCTTAGTCTTTAAGTTATTAGGTATAAGAATTATAGATTTATAGTCATCTATGTTCGTCATAGGCTAATCTGGTTCCTTAAATACATAAAGATTGTATTCTGCATAGAAAGTTAATCTTCAACCACTTCAAAGAGCTATAGAATATGGCATTTTAATAACTTAGGGTTCTGTTGAAGTGAGACATGACTGCTCCTGACAGCACTGATCTATTCCCGAGAGAATGTTAAGGACCAAATACACTCCACTGAGAGTTTGTTTTCTTCTTGTCAGAACTGCCCTTTGGACAAGGAACTACCCATGCATTGACCACTGAAAAAAATGCATGATATCTGGAGAGGACAAGCAGGACACAAGAAAAAATAATGTCAAATCTTGCCAAGACAGGGTGAGACAGTTTTGAAAAATTTCTTGTCTCTGAAAATGGTCTGTCAGTTATTCTATGCCTTAGCCAGAGTTGGTTGCTCCAACATTGAAACTGAGACTTTAGGTGATTGCCCAGGTAGCCAGTTGTCTCTGTCATTTGTTGCACATTTTGGAAGTTGTTTGATTACACTTTCTGCTTACTCAAGTAATATTATTTCCCTTTCAGATCTTCAATGAGCTTGAATAATAGATAGCTGTATTTACTTTCCTCTCATGACTTTGCCAAGGTATTTTTTATATAAGACTTAAACTAATTAAGATAGGATAATTATTGAAACATTTATCATGTGTTTCTTGATTGATATATTTGTTCTTATTGTATGTAATTTTGTATTAAGCTTAGAAGTTTCTTATTTAAACAAAAGGCAGAGGTGCTGTAGGTAATCCTATCATTAGTACCTTTTAATTTACCTGCCCACTTGAATGTGGCCTCATACTATTTATGCTGATATAAAATGTATGTCTGGCCTTTTTTTCCTGCTGTGGGATTCAGTTGTTATTCCCTGTTCCTGCAGTGGATTGTGATCTGTGTGTCTACCCCTAAATAAATAACCCTCTATTATTCTCAATTCTGGGATAGTGTTGGATTTTTTTTAAGTGTCCTTCTTCAGAGGGTCTAGGAGAGGCTCTGGTGTAGTCTCTGTTACACAGATAATACAAAAATCACACAAGGCCCAAGTAATGAATAACAAGCTATTCATTACTATCTTTGAAAGAACAACCCTATGTGGCTAATATCTCATATCCCTAGTACTTTCCTTTGAGCACAAGGACCTCAGTTCCTCCTACACTGTTAGACCTTGAAATCATAATTTCCCTGCCACCTCTCACCATGTCCTAAGATCAAAGAAGTTAACCACACCATAGAGAGTTTCAATATGACAAGTAAAAATAACTCCCAGAGCTGCATAAGGATAAAACAATTTGTTTGAATGTTATTTTGCTTTCTCTAGTGTTTGAATTTTTATTATTTTGAATACTGTAGTTAATAATAAAAACAAAATGTATACTCTATTTTATTAATTTAAAGTACTTAATAAGACATTACTGAAATATAAGATTTATTTATAATTGTTCACATAGAAAAATATGAAGATATGGTTATTACTTGTGCTTAAGACATTATATAATTACTCACTTCTAAATACTTACTTTCCTTCAAATTTAGAAAAGAATAACTCATACAGTTCAGATAAGAATATTTCTAAAAAAATAGCTATTAGAAAATTCTTCAGGAAGTGAGAATTCACTTTTAGTCTTCATGTAGTATTCTTTCCTATTATCAGTAAGTTAAAGTAAGTGAAAAATTCCCTTTATATCATTATTTCAAATTGATCATATGTTTTTGTGTTTGTTGAATGTTCAAACCAAGTTGATCACTCATTTACTACTGTTTTCTCAAGAACTCTTCTACAGTCTTTCTTGACATAATGGTCAGGATCAATACTGACAGAAGAAACAATGAGTGAGATATATCTATTGCCATTGATCTTTCCAACTCTATTGATACCTATTTAACTCATTCATTATTTCCATAACAGAATGGAAGACTTTTAGTTTTATGAGGTCACAGTTGTCAATACTTGGCCACTATTCCTTGGAAAATGAAACCCTCTTTGGATAATCCTGTCTTACACCTATATCTTGTAAGGTATTGATTATGTTTTCTTCTAGTGTATATACTGTTTCAGGATTCAGATTAAGGTCTTAGAGCCCCTTGTATCTAATTTTTGTGAAAAGTAATAGTTTTGGTCCAGTTTCATTGTAGTGCAAATAGATAAACAGCTTACTCAGCAGCATTCCTTGAAGTCTTTTCTCCAATGTAGGTGTTTTGCCTTTTGTTAGGTCCATATGCACATAGTAATGAGAACTTCTATTTGGGTCTTCTTGATTCTATTGGAATACACATCTATATTTGTACCTGTAACAGATTGCATGTTTTTATTATTCTGTCTAAATTTTAAGATTATGATTAGAATTACATCACCATATGCCCTTTGTACTCTTCACATTCACAGCTTCCTTTTTCAGGAATTGTTCTTACTTATATATTTGTGTATGTTTATTCCTATGTTTTCAAATAGATAAATATAACCCTCTCAGTCTATATAATGTTAATTACATGTTTACAAGATAACCACTTGTTATTGAATAAAGAAGTACTCTGCTCCTCGGTTGAAAGATGATATATCCCAAACTTTGTGTTAATTAGTTGGGTGTCAGTGATATCTGTAGGACTGAGGCCTCATGTTTCCCAAGGCTCCTTTGGCATGCTTATTGTTGTCATCCTTGTTCTGCTGCTGTTGAGCCAGTCATATAGATGACACTTTGTGGGGGTAGCTTCTGATACTGCTAGAATATAGAATCTCATACCAAACCTCCTGGTCCTCTAGCTCCTTCTATCTTTATGCCCTCTCTTACACAAGGTTCCCTGAACTTAGGTATGGGAATGTTTTTTCATATATCTATTGGGAATATGCTTTACACCTCTGCGTTCTGATTGATTGTGCTTTTGTGTAATGTTTCAGTATGTTGAAAACACTAGCTTGCTTTATGAGACTGTAACATGAAGGCCTGCTAGTTGGGGTTTCCGTACTGCCCCATACCCCACAGCCAGCAAGCCCAAAAGAAAATCACGCAGAAAGTCTACATTAGGTTATAAACTGATTGGCCCATTAGCTCAGGCTTCTTATTAGCTCTTGTACTTTATATAGCCCTTTATTCTTATCTATGTCAGCCAAATGGCTCAGTATCTTTTTCAGTGGGGCAGATCACAACCTGCTTCTTCTGTGGTCTGGGCAGGAATGCCTGAGAGAGTTTCCTGCTTCCCTGAATTCTCCTATTCTCCTTGATCTGCCTCTACTTCCTGTCTGGTTGTCCCACCTATACATCCTGGCTAATGGCCAATCAGCATTTATTTAAATCATAATTGACAGAATACAGACAATTCTCCCACACCACTTCCCCCTCTTTTTTTTTAAACAAAGGAAAATATCCATAGTCCATTTTTGGGGAATGTGGGCATAGTATTCCAGGCTACTTCCAGCTCGTTGGGGGTGCTGATAATCTTATGGGGACCTAAAGAAAATTTAGAATTATGATCAAGTCCTGACTGGAGTATCCTGTGAGGCTTGATCATCTCAGGCAGCATCTTGAATCTGTTTTGGATGTAGAACTCAGACATCCAGGCCATCTGTTCCTACTGGAGATATCTCAGGTGGTCTTCCTTGATCAAACCTGATTTTTCTTAATTCAGAATGAATCCACAGCCTCTCATTTCCTGTGGAAACAAAAGCAAAATTTCTTCTCCAAAGTAACATACCTTTTGACTTCAATTTTGAAGTCAAGGTATTTTCAAAATACCCATCTTGGATTAATTCAGCAGCATTTATAAGCAAATATATTTTAGCAGCTGTTGCTCCTTCCTCAGCATTCAAACAATTCAAAGAGAGCATAATAGCATATATTATCAAGATTCTCTGTGTATTTTCCATCTTTATGTGGCTTTATTTTAACCTCTATTTATTTTATTTTTACTTTTAACTTTTGGCTTTTTGAGACAGTTTCTCTGTGTAGCTTTGTCCTGGAATTCCCTCTGTAGACCAGGCTATCCTTGAACTCACAGACATCTGCCTGTCTCTGCCTCCCCAGTGCTGGGATTCAAGGTGTGTGCTATCACACCTTGAACTCATAGAAATCTGTCTGCCTCTGCCTCCCAAGCTTTGGGATTAAAGGTGTGTGATACCACACCTTGAAGTCACAGAGGTCATATGTACCACCACACACAACTACTCTCTTTCTTTCTTTTTTACTTTAAGAACTTTAACATTTAGCCTGCATATATTTTTAACACACTGTAAACCATTTAGAGGTTTTCTTTGTCTTTGAATCTCTCTTTACTGTATATCTCTCTTTTTCTGACTACACGAGTCTTTAATTTGCTAAGCAGTATAGAGGCTAGACCCACCCCATTTCTTAGTTTTCTGAGATTTCAGCCTCATGGCTGAGATATTGGCTGTAGCCATGTTTATTACCACAACTCTATGGCATTTCAAGGTCCCTGCCAGCAAGCAAGCTGCACCATTATGCTCACAAACCACAAACAAATGCTCTGTAGACAGACCGCCTACCTGAAAGAGTCAGAGTTTGCCCTGGCAGGATGGCCCAGAAAGCCAGGATTTTTAAATTGGCACAGCTTTTTTCATGCTACAGCTGAAAACTGAAAAGTATGCAGTCAGCTTTTCATCAACACCATTTAAGTGTTCATTGCAGGACCTCTTAAAAGAGCTGCAAGGTTTTACAGCTAAAGCTGAGTTAGGAAGCCTCTCTTAGATGAGAGCGCTTAATTGCCTCTAGCAATCCGAGCAGACCTGAGAAATTGCTGCTACCAAGAAAACATGCTATATTATTTCCCAAGCTTTCTCAGGCTTTCTGTGGACACAGTTATCCACGTGGGTGGCATTCTGTAACATGAAGGCCTGCTAGTTGGTGTTTCCATCCCGCCCCGTACCCCACAGCCAACAAGCTCCAAAGAAAATCATGCAGAGTTTCTACATTAGGTTATAAACTGATTGGCCCATTATCTCACACTTCTTATTAGCTCTTGTACCTTATATATGAGAGGTCAAGAATACACTTTTCTGTGTTCATTAGCACAGAATTGTGTGTGATTAGATGTTGTTGTTGTCATTTTGTTGTTGCTGTTAATATTGATATCCTAGCAGTTATTTCTACTATATATCTAATCATTGGTTCTGAGTAGTTAGCTACAATTTTTTTATAACTCTAGACCTATAAAATACCTTGAAGACTGAAATAGCAATACCTCTTGTATTGATCTATTCATCCCAAGACTCCTATAAGAATCTAGAGTCTTTTCAGGTTACATATGAAAATTATAAGTCATATACATTCCTTTTTCTGTGAAGAATTCATGTCTTTTTTTTTAATTTGGCATTGTATTATATCTGTGAATTGTTTCTTTCAAGATGATCACTCCCATAATATTAATTCTACCATTCTGTGATTATGTAATGTCTTTCCAGTTTATAGGACTTTTTCTCAAACATTATTCTGAGATTTGAAGTTTTCTTTCTTTTTCTTGGTTATGTTTAACTCAATATTTTTTTATTTAGTGCTATTTTAAATGGGATTCTGCTCATGATATCTTTCTAAGGTGGCTTTGTTTTAGTGTATAGAAAGGCTTTTGATTTTGGAACTGATCCTTTCCTTGTCATACTGCTGAAATTTTGACTCTACTACATGTGTTCTGGAACAATTTGGGTATGTCTTTGGTACAAGATCATGCAATCTGAAAATGGGGTTAATTTGGATTCTTCTTTTCATAGGCACATGATTTTAATGTCCTTCAGTTTCTCTATTGCTCACTGCCATATATACTCGACATTATAAATGAGTGGGGAGAGTAAGCACCCTGTCTTTTGCAAGATTTTAGTGGGTTTCCTTGCAGGTTTTCTACATATAGGATGTCTATTGACAGTACATTCGTCAGAGACAACTTAAATATTATGAAGCATAGTTCCTCCATTAATATTATCTTACAGAACATTATCTTAAGTATGAGGCATTTTATCATAGGATTTTTCTTGAAATATTGAATTAATTATGACTTTATTGCCTTAATTATATAGTATGATTAATCATATTTTTAGAATTCTGTGTGTTGAACCAAGCCTATACTCTGGAATAAAGTCAGCTTAATCATTGTGGATGATCTGCTTGATATGAATGTGTATTCATTTTCCTAGTATTTATAATGGTTTTTCTGCCTTTATTATCACGAGTTACATTTTACTCTATGTGCATGTATGTCATGTATGTGTGCACACATGAACATATGCCTCTGTGTGTGTGTGTGTGTGTGTGTGTGTTGATTGGGATTAAATTAATACTGTTTATATATAACATGTTTGGGAGTGATTCTTTGCATTCTATGATTTAAAAAATGTCAACAGAGTTTTGTTGTAATTCTTCTTTTCAGGACTTGTGGTAAGACTAATGCTGTCATGTTAGGATCCTCCCCACTGATTTTGATCATGGCTGAATCAGTTTTCACTTCCATCAACCAGGGCCAAGTGCAGCCCTTTCCCCAACTGATTTTGATCACGGCTGAATGAGTTTTCACTTTCACCAACCAGGGCCAAGTGTAGCCTTTTCCCTGCATCATATACAAAATCTCTAAATAATTTCAATTTTATTTCCCTGATGGCTAAAGACATTGAACACTTTTAAGTGTATCACAGACATTTATGCTTCACTTTCTGAGAACATGATTTTTAGTTTTATAATACATGTTCTGATATGGAGGCATATGTTTTCTTGGTGTTCATTTTGCTAAGGAGATAGAAAGATGAGGATCCCTGCATAGTTAACTTGCAAAACTGACACCTTTGGGAGGCTTCAAGCTATTGTAAGAACATATCTGCAGAAACAATGCATTCTGCAATTTGATGAAGGAAGATTATTCCTGGTCACCATGAGAGTACTACCAACTATGATCGATATTTAAATCACCTTTAGTTGTCATGATAAAGAAATTACCATTCAGAATACACATAGAAATTACAATACTTGATGAAAAGAACAATGATGTTTATGGAACCAAGCATGATTTACATTCTATAGCTTAGGATGTAAGATCAACTAATCACCTCAGAGTTACCTCTCAGATTGGGCAAACATTACCCATGTTATAATGATGTGAATGGTGAGCTTCAGAACTTCCATGCCATTTGAAGTCTTGGCAGCTTAGAAAGCAACTTCTGGTAGGACAAGTAGTCACCATATTCCCATTACCTCTAAAATAAGACTTACAGTAATAAGTAATTGAAGAACAAGGGGTCAGCGCTGGATACAAATGCATATTAGAAAATCTAAATGGACACAATTAGGTATAAATTTCTGTGTCAACCTCTTCGTTCTTAATACACACATATTCACACATATATTGAAATGAATTTGTATATTCATGAAAAAGGTGGAGAAATTGCAAGAAGAGGACACAGGAATAGCTGTAATTAGTAGGAGAATGAAGGTGATATGATGTAAATGTACAATGAATATACCAAATTTTCAGAAGACATTAGTCAATTATTTTTTCTAATGTAATATTGTTTTGCAAGGTACACAATGAAAGTTTAAATAACAGGAATTTTTAACAAAAAATTGTCATTGTTTCTTATTCATATCTCTTGTTTATGTATATTGAATGCACTTTGCTTTCTTCTTTATCTTTAGACTTCTTTAGACTGTATGTAACCACATTGTCTAATATATTTTGTTTTTCCTTGTTCCAAGCCCTAAAAGAAGATTTCCTCTGCATTTTCTAATTTGATAGCTAACTACATCCTAAGAATTTTTGTAATACAAAGAAAAATTTGTAACAAACACATGCATATATGTAGGGCATGGTAACTATGGAATATCATTCTTATGAATTTATTCTTCAAATGTGACTGACTCATATATACACTATTTAAGCATATCCTGATTCATTTGCTTACTGAAGTCATTTAACAAAAGATAATCTCCTCAGATAGACTTTTGAAAACATATTTCATCCTCTCTTTTAAATAATGTGTAACATGGAGGCAGACCCAAAGAGTTTGTTCTGTGAAATCTTCTAGATTGTTAGGACTGTTCAACTGCAAATCATAATTTTAAGCTGAAAGTAAATATGAAGCACAACATAAATTTTATTTCTTCAGTGTTCTTACTCATGGATCTCCAGTAATTATCACATTTCAATTTATTTAGATAAGATTTAGTAATACTGATATCATTTGTTACGCCAGAGTGGTTATTTTATTAGTTTAGTGAATATTTATGTGCTTTTTGAATGAGATCCTTTAAACAATGTCTTTATTGCTTCTTGAAACACTTTATTTAATCATTCAAAATATGAAGACTTTATAAATCATAAGAAAGGAAAGGAAAGGGAAGTCAGGAATTCGGTATACGGTGTTCTGACTTCACAGGAGAGAAGATAATTCATTTAAAAAATGGTGATTTATATATGACATTGATTCCATGCTCAAGAGGATATGATGTATAATTCTATTCCTCCTGTCATTTGTGCAGACATGAAAGCAAAAATTAAAACATGATTGAACAGACAGGAAAGATTTCATCATTGGGAGTTCATGGACGCAAAAATAAATATAAGAATATAATGAGTAAACAGAAATGATGGTACACAGTTCCTTTCCTAGAAATCACCAATACCTTGTACTTTGGATTCTATAGAATCACTGTCGACAGAAAATAATGACATTCTGTGACTCTACATGAAAATTTATATTGAGAGATTTCAAAGAATATAATGAAAATATCATCACCATTTTACCATATCTGTGACAAATAATACCCAACAATCATAAGTAAAGTAAGATTTTTACAAATAATAAGGCACACACTCTGGATGGATTATTTTTCAATATAAACATATTAGCAATTTTGAATTGATAGATTTCTTCATATTTTTATAAATAAAAATATCCTATCCTTCATTTCTATCTGAAATATTTTCTCTTTTGGAAAACATATGATATCTAGTCTTGATTTTTCTAATTTTCTGTTCACTTTTTCCTTGGTTACATACGTATCTCTAATATTTATGTAATAAGCACAAATCCATTCAAATATCAAGATGGTTAGGCATGGCCTCTTTCTACTTACCTATAGAAAGCCATTATTTAGGACAAGTATCTGCAAAACAGCATGAATGGGGAAAGATGGGGAAAGGATTGACAGAAATGTTTTCATAGAAATATGATAACAGATCCCCAAGGATTATTTCTAGAAATAGCAACTGAAAGATTGAATATGATTAGATATAATCTGAATCAGGCATCTTACTGAGTAGATAGATAGATGCATAGATAGATAGATAGATAGATAGATAGATAGATAGATAGATAGATAGATAGATAGATTATGTATATATATACATGAATTTATGAATATTCACCAACATGCATATATATATATATATAGAGAGAGAGAGACAGAGAGAGAAAGAGACAGAGACAGAAATTTTATGGCCAAAATAATATTCATTGGGGTTACCTGTAGCCAGAACATCTTTAATGTTTTCTGTTGGAATGTTCTGTTCCTTAGCAAATTTCTCAAGTTTTTCATATTGTTCAGGAGTCAAAGATTTGCCTTTTCCTACAATATATGAAAGACAATGTCAGAGACATGTTCAAGAAATATGGAGTAATTACATTGCTTCTTTACTATCCCTGCATCATATGAAATGGAAAGTCCCAACTGCTTCAAATTGATCTACCCTGGGTGGGTCAGTAAGACAGTGGTAATTTTCCACAAGTTCCATTTTCAGTGTTTCATGATGTATTCAAAAATAAAGCAGCTTCTCTAAAGAATTCTCACATCTCAATCCTATGTACTTTCAAAAATATAACACTAGAGAGTCATGGATGCCTATCAATGAAACCTTCACATTTCTCCTGAGTCTATACTCTAGAGTTCATGATTTCTTTAATACACACTTGATCAAATGAAACTCAAAATGATTTAAATTTCGGACAAATTGTATTTGGTCCCTTCTTTCTGGTAAGCATGAACATCAACACTTCCAATAGCATTCACCATCACCAATAGTCTTCAATGACCATGCTACTCAAATTACAATATAATGTAAAAGTTGGTCCATACAACAATCATATTGTCAGTTACTGGAGAGAAGTTTGGAAATGCCATGATACTGTACTTGGAGGGTGAATCTGACTTACTGTCCATTTGCAGGGTGATACTTCTGTTACTACATCAGGAAACCCACTACCATTCTTACCAACAACAAAAATCAGGTTAGTTGTCTGGCCAGCTCTATACACATTCTTACTGGTAAAACTCTGTTCTCTGGTGTTGCATGCACATGTTCATATCTATTGTCACATTCAACTGTAATAACAGAAACATTTCAAACTCAGTATCACTCATTTTTCTACTTTGTTTGTCGTCACCTGTTGAATAAACATTAATATTGATCCCGACTCTAGCAATCATCTCTGATTCACTATCATATGACACATGTAGGCAAAGATATTTTTGTAGTCATTCATTTTGCATATCCTATCATAATATGAAGACAAATCATTTCCACTCTTTAAACGTGATAGTGAATCCTAGGTATAGACACTTTCCCTTTTCCCTGAATTCCTTGTGTCAAGACCTGTGGGATCACTCTGTTGGGTAATCCTTCCCCTTTCAACCAGATCCAAAAGGACACTTGTCAATTTCCTGAAAGTGTAAAACTCTGGTGTCATACCATGGTAATACTTGGTGGGAAAATGATACACATGAAAAAAAGGGCCATACTAATTAGAAATATGCACAAAAGTTTTACTCTTGTAAGATTATGGATGGAAAAGATGTAAGAATGAACATTTTAAGTTTACCACAAATTCATGTTGTGTGTATGTGTCTTTCTCTATGTGTGTGAGAATTTTTCTGTTTGCATTCGCTCTCTCACATTCTCTCTCTCAGATATCTATCTATCTATCTATCTCTCTATCTATCTATATCTGTGTGTGTGTGTGTTTGGGGAACATATATGTGGGTGTGTATATGTTTAGTATTTTCTATTAAATACACTGATTAAATAATAAAAGCTGTTCATGGGAAAATAAGAGGAATTTAGGATCTTGTAAATTTCTATTACTTGCCTACTTTATAATGTTCACGTAAACTTAGGAAAACAATAAACTTGGTAGAAGAATGTGCCCTCCCTTCATTAAAGATCAAAGCAAACGTCATCCTATGCATAATTCAGTTGAATATTTTTGATATTATTTTAGCAATTTTTACAAAATTGAAGGAGTCTGTCTGAAATTTTTAAAAAGATTTTCCCTAACTGCTTTTCCAAAATTGAAGTTTATCATCCAATGATTTAAATGTTATGATAGCTACAAAGTAAGAGGATAGAAAACTTTAAAATAGGAACATTAATTTAAAGTTTCCATGAATCCAGGATGACAGTTAATGCCTGTAATATAAGTGCTTGTCAGCCGGAGGCAAGAAGTTTCCAAAAATGTTTGAGGCCACTGAGACCTATTAGTGAGTGTTAGGCCTGGAGCAGGGAATAAAATATCTACATTAAGAGAGTCTTTTTAGGATTGGCAAGAGACTTGTCCCTAGAGGGGATCCCAGGTGTCCACAGGAATGTCCCCAGCTAGGTCCTTGGGCAGCAGAGGAGAGGATGCCAGAACTAGCCTTGTCCCATAGTCACACTGATGAATATCTTGATCACCACCATAGAAATTTCGTACGATGGATGGAGATAGAAACAGAGACCCACATTTACATCAGAGCAATGGACTGAGCTCCCAAGGTCCAGTCGAAGAGCAAAGATGGGAGAAGATGAGCAAGGAAGTTAGGACCCTGAGGGGCTGGACCACCCACTGAGACAGTGTGCCTGATCTAATGGGAGCTCACCAAATCCAGCTGAACAGGGACTGAACGAGCATGTGATCAAACCAGAATCTCTGAATGTGGCTGCCAATGGGGGCAGACTGAGAAGCCATCGATAATGGCACTGGGACCTATCTTTTCTGCATATATTGACTTTTTGGGACCCTAGTCTATTTGGATGCACACTTCCCCAGGCCGGGATGGAGGTGGGAGGGCCTTGGACTTCCCACAGGGCAGGGTACCGTGCCCTCTCTTAAGGATGGAGGGGGAGGGAGGAGGGGTAGTGGGGGAGCAGGAGGGGACTGGGAGAAGGGGAGGAAGTGTAAATTTTTGAATAAAAAAAAGAATTGAAAAAGGAAAAAAATCAGATATTGTATGAAAGCAGCATTATTTGACATAGCCAGAAACTGGAAACAACCTGATAAATAAAGCTGTTTGACTTAGCAGAGGAAAGCCAGGCCCGAATTCCAAACAAAGAGATAGAGAGTAGGAGGAGTCACAGAGATGCCATGTTGTTGCTTTATTCATCAACCAATAAAAGCAACACATATACAGAAGGACATCCTACATCAATATGAAATGACCTTCTTCAACACTTTTGACTAACTTTAGTTTGAAGTCTTCTTTGTTAGATATTAGGATAACTGCACCATTTTTTATTAGTACTTGAGTGTAAAATCTTTTCCCAACCCTTTACTTTGAAGTAATGTCTGTCTTTCTAGTTGAAGTATGCTCTTTGTATATGTCATAAGGATGGATTATGTTTTCATATCCAAAAAAAAAGAAACTGGAAACAACCTAATTACCCCTTGTCAGAAGAATGAATAAGAAAAATATAGTACATTTACACAATGGAGGACTACACAGCAGGGAAAATGATATATTGAAATTTTCAGGCAAATGAATGGATCTAGAAAACATCATATTGAGTGAGGCAACCCAGACCCAGAAAGACAAACATATGTACTCACTCATAAGTGGTTTTTAGACATAAAGCAAAGAAAAACTAGCCTAAAATTATCAATCCCAGAGAACCTAGACAACAAAGAGGACCCCAAGAGAGACTGACATGGATACAATCTACATGAGAAGTAGAAAAAGACAAGATCTCCTCAGTAAATTGGGAGCATGGGCATCATGGGAAAGGGTAGAAGGGGATGGGAGAGAAAGGGAGGGGAGCAGAGAAAAATATATGGCCTAATAATAACAATTTTAACAAAAGAAAATACACTGAATATTATATAGAAATAAATTTTCATGCAGGAAACTATTTGGAGACATTTTGTTAGCATTACTATTCACATCTTCAGGTTCAGTGTTCTTCTCCATGTAAACTTCAGATGACCTACAATGTACTCTGACTTTGTAGGATATCTCAGTTGGTTGGAAGAACTGATGAAATTTCAAGTAATTAATACTGTTCTAGGTCCCTGTACCTATTAGTGGCTTAAGTATCAACATGAATGTGCTCACTCAAAATGCTTCTGTTTGTAGAGGAAGCTCCCAGATTCCATCCTTACACTGGGTTCTGTATTTGCCATCTTCTTGCCTATACCCAAAGACTTTGGTATCTGAACATTGGCCATTTGCACTAAAAATTAAACATAGGATCCCTGGTTTATACTTTATAACTTTTAGTCCATATTAAAGATCTTCAAGTATTATAATGAACTTGATGAAGTAATAGAATCTATGAACAGTGTACAGAGCTGGAACAGAAGTACCTGTGCTTACCTCACTTCTCTCAATTCTTGTTTAGAAAATATCATCCTGTTTGTAATTATACACATGACTTCCTTTAGTTGTGGCAATTTTCCAAGTGCTATGAAGTCTCTAATGACTTCTTTATCCAAATTTCACTATTCACTGCATATGATTTTCAATATCTTAATTATCATATTCTAGTCCAACGATAATATGTACATAGGTTTATATGCATGTGTTTTAAGTGATTTAATTTACATCCTAAAACTTACATTCATAGCTAGAAGAAAGAAATGATTCTAAGCTTTATAAGTTCTTATGCTGTTATGCAACCTTTCAATGAGCATAATCATCTAAATGGCCAAGAGTGTCTTTGAAACTAGAGCATCAAAGAAAGGGATTTGCAAATTAGATTTGTCTAACCTGTTTGTGCAAGACATTTTATGAATCATTGCCTGAATAATATAACATATATGACTATGAAACAAATGTTCACACTTACCCTTCAACTTACTTGAAATGAGATTCTTAGAGTCTCTTGCATCTAATATTAGAGCACAAGATTTATCACAGGCCTCCAACCAAAAGGATTTCTAAGGAAACACTCAGGGAAGTGGAGACATTATCTAACATCCATGTAATATCCACAGCTAACCCATCTTGGAATGAAATAATCACATTGCTGAAGATAAGGCCTTCAATTTCATGATCAGAAAAAGAACATTTCCCAGTATGTTTGACAACATAAAGGATGAGAAAAGTAAGCAGTCTGCTCAGTTTACATGGTTGACAATTTGCTTACTTGACATAAAATGTGACTCCCATTTTACTACATGCCTCACTACAAGTAAGTTCACAAACATAGATTCTCAGATGTACTCCTTCCTCTATCTTGTCGACATTGTCAGCAGCGATGGCAATGGTAACCCACTTTCCTTCAAGCTGAAAAAAACAACAAAGGCTGTGGGAATGTGACTAGGTGCTCACATTTCTTTGGAAATACATAAGCTAACTAGAAATATAAAATGAAAAATATTTTGTTTATTAGTTAAAAATTATGCTTCTAGGGATGTAGAATAACACAGGGAAATACGATGACTCAATTTACATAGCATTTGGTACCTGAGACCTTTTGGAACTACTCATGTGCTGGCCTCTTAAGCTCTGAAATTTAACCCATTGTATCCTTATTTCAACAGTTTCATCTTAGAAAAATCTGATTGAAAAAGTGTACATGAGTGAAAGTCAGAAAGGTTATTTCATGAATATGGACTTGCATGGACTACCTGAATGAAACATCACATCCACAGAAATATTCTATTGAAGAGCATCAAACCTATGCACAATCCAAATGAATTTACCTCAGCCTGAGCGTGTGCCAGACCAAAAGCCAAAGCCAGCAGCAGAAACTTTACCATGGCGGTTCCTGCGTTTGCTTTTCTGTAGAAACTCAAAATAAGATATTGGTTGTGAAGAAACTGAACTGACAAAGCTTTTTATACAGTTAGTTAGAGGGAGTTTCATAGAATCAACCAATGGTTCTGCACCACAACAACCTGCATCTGTCCGTTATTTCCTCCTTGGCCCTGCTGAATGGTGTATTATCTCATATCCCTAAACTAATAAGATTAGCCTAAAGGTCAGGTTCTGTTGGGATGACAAATTGAGTGTTCCTGTCAGAAAGAAAGAACTATCCTTGTGAGAGCATTAAAGCAATTGTTTTGACTCCACAAATATACTGGTGGGTAAATGTCAATATCCATATGCACATGTTGTATGTGATTCATCTAATCAACGTGACATGCCTTTTAAAATACATTCTAGATCTAAGCATAATACGGTGCAGTTAAATGAATTTAAAACTGTGGCCTGAGAAATATTAGTCAAAGCAACCCCATTCTTAGAAGATAGGATAGTAAAACTAAAGAAGGATTTCCTATACGGATACCGATATATCCCTGTGCTACCTTTAAGTCTTCCACTATATTGACTACTTTATTTTTCCAGCACACAGTATTCAAAGGCTATGGCACAGAACTACAAGAGATAACACCAAAACTTAACTGTATAAATAATAGGAAAAAATGCTGCTAGATGTCTGCTAAATAATATTTAATGATAAATATAGGTATCATTAATAAAAAGAAGCCAAATCATTATTATTTTCTGCTGTGTAATACTCCATCGTGTAAATGTAACACATATTCTTTACCCATTCTTTAGTCAAAGGGCATTTAGGATGTTTCCAGGTTCTGGCTATGACAAAAATGCTGCTATGAACATTACTGAGCACATGTCCTTGTGGTTTGATTAAGCATTCTTTGGGTATATACCCAAAAATGATATTGTTGGGTCTTGAGGTAAGTTGTTTCCTAATTTTATGAGAAATAACTATACTGATATCAAAAGGGGCTGTAGCAGTTTAAACTCACACCAACAATGGAGGAATGTTCCCTTTACCCCACATCCTCTCTATCATAAGTTGTCATTAGTGTTTTTTATTTTGGCCATTCTTACAGTTGGAAGATGGAATCTCAGAGTCATTTAAATTTGCATTTCTCTGATGGCTAAGTATGTTGAACACTTCCTAAATGTCTCTCAGCCATTTTAAATTCCTCTGTTCAGACTTCTCTGTTTAGGTCTGTACTCAATTTTTTAAATTGGATTATTTGTTCTTTTGATGACCAATTTCTTGAGTTCTTTGTATATATTTGAAAACAGCCAGTATTTTATTGAGTATTTTTGCATCAATGTTCACGAGTGAGACTGGTCTGTAATTCTCTTTCTTAGTAATGTCCTGGTGTTGTTTGGGTATCAGGTATCAGAGTAATCATAGCCTTATAAAAGAGTTTGGCAATGTTCCTTCTGTTTTCATTGTGTGGAACAATTTGAGAGTCTTGGTATTAGTTCTTCTTTGAAAAATTTGTTGACATCTGCACTGGAATCATCTGACCTTGTGCTTTTTTTTGTTGGGAGACTTTTGATGACAGTTTCTATTTCTTTAGCAATTATAGGTCTATCTAATTTCCCTGTCTGGTCTTGGTTTAATTTTCGTAAGTGATATTTATCCTGAAAATTGCCTATTACCTTTATGTTTTCTAATTTTGAACAGTACATGTTTTCGAAGTATGACCTGATGATTCTCTGGATTTCCTCCATGTCTGTTGTTGTGTCCCCATTTCCATTTCTGATTTTATTAATTTGGATATTCTCTGTCTACCTTTTGGTTAGTTTGGATAAAGGTTTGTCTATTTTGTTGATTTTCTCTTAGAACCAACACTTCGTCTCATTGATTTTTTTGTATTGTTCTCTTTTTTTCTATTTTCTGATTTCAGCTCTCAATTTGATTATTTCCTGCCAACTAGACCTCCTGGGATAGTTTGCTTCTTTTTGTTCTAGAGTCTTCAGGTGTCCTGTTAACTCACTTCTGTGGGATTTTTCCTGCTTCTTCAAGTAGGCATTTAGTGTTATGAACTTTCCATGTAACACTGCTTCCCTTGTGTCCCATAAATTTGAGTATGTTATTTGGTGATTTTCATTGAATTTTAGGAAGTATTTAACATCTTCCTTTATTTCTTCCTTGACCCATTGATGATTCAGGTGAGCATTGTTTAATTTCCGTGTGTTTGTAGGATTTTTGAATCTAGTGTTGCTGTTGAATTCTAATTTTAAGCCATGGTCATCTGATAAGCTATATGGGATTTTTCTTATATTTTAGTATCTCTTGAGGTTTGTTTTGTTACCTAGTATGTGGTCAATTTTTTAGAAGGTTTCATGAGTTTCTGAGAAGAAGCTATATTATTTTATGTTTGAATGGAATGTTCTATAGGTATCTGCTAAGTCCATTCGAGTCATAACATGTTCGTTCCCTTATTTCTCTGTTAATTTTCTGTCTGACAGACCTGTCCAGTGTTGGAATGGGGTTTCAAAGTCTCCCACTTTAGTGTGTTGGTTTTGTTGTGTGATTTAAGCCTTAGTACTATTTCTTTTGCATATGAGGTTACCCTTGTATTTGGGGCATAGATGTTTATTTAGTATTCAGATTTCCTCTTGAGGGTTTTTTTTTTCCTGTGACTAATATGAAATGTCCTCCTTTGTCTCTTTTGGTTTATTTTAGTCTGAAGTCTATTTTGTTAGATATTAGAATAGCTATACCAGATTGTTCATTAGTTCCATTTGATTGGAATTTTTTCCCCATCCTTTATTCTGAGGCAATGTTTGTCTTTGAGGTTGAAGTGGGTTTCTTGTATGCTGCAGAGGATAGATTGTCTTTTAATATCCAATCTGCTAGCCTATGTCTTTTTATAGGTGAGTTGAGTCCATGTATATTAAGGGATATTAATGACAAGTGATTGCTAGTTCCTGTTTTTTCAGTTTTCATTGTTGGCGATGTTATTGTGCATTTTTTTCCCTTCTTTGGGGTTTGTTTTGGTGAGATCATCTATTGTCTGTGTTTTTGTGGATGTAGCTAACTTCCTTGGGTTGGACTTTTCCTTCTAGTACTTTGTGTAGTGCTGTGTTTGTGGCTAGGTAATGGTTAAATTTGGTTCTGTCATGGAATATCTTGTTTTGTCTGTCTATGTTGATGGAAAGTTTTCCTGGACATAGTAGTTTTGGCTGGCATACATGGTCTCTTAATATCTGTCTCTTAACTCTTGACCATGACATTCTGTATTTCATTGTTTTCTTTGAGAAAATCAGGTAAAATTGTGATAGGTCTGCCTTCATATGTTACTTGGCCTTTTTCCTTTGCAGCTCTTAATATTCTTCCTTTATTCTATATGCTTATGTTTTGATTATGATGTGCAAGGGAATTCTTTTTTTCATATTAATTTATATTTTTTTTATTCAAAAAAAATTTACATTTCCTCCCCTTCTCCCATCCTCTCCCGCTCCCCGCTCCTCCCTCCCGCTGCTTCCTTAAAAGAGGGCATGATGCCCTGCCCTGTGGGAAGTCCAAGGCCCTCCCCCCTCCATCCCGGCCTAGGAAGGTGTGCATCCAAATAGACTAGGTTCACAAAAAGTCAATATATGCAGAAGAGATAGGTCCTAGTGTCATTGTTGATGGCTTCTCAGTTTGCCCCCATTGGCAGCCACAGTTAGAGAGTCCAGTTTGATCATATGCTCCTTCAGTCTCGGTCCAGCTGGATTTGGTGAGCTCCCATTAGATCAGGCACACTGTCTCAGTGGGTGGACCAGCCCCTCACGGTACTAACTTCCTTGCTCATCTTCTCCCACCTTCTGCTCTTCGACTGGACCTTGGGAGCTCAATCCATTGCTCTGATGTGAATGTGGGTCTCTGCCTCTATCTCCATCCATTGGACAAAATTTCTATGGTGGTGATCAAGATATTCATCAGTGTGACTATGGGACAATGCTAGTTTCTGTACCCTCTCCTAAGCTGTCCAAGGACCTAGCTGGGGACATTCCTGTGGACACCTGGGATCTCCTCTAGAGCCAAGTATCTTGCCAGTCCTAAAATGACTCCCTTAATGTAGATATCTTATTCCCTTCTCCAATATCCAGCTTTCCTCCATCTCCACC
>PVIU01014741.1:0-50816 GCA_004026605.1 Ondatra zibethicus
AGCTGGAAACAACCTAGGTGCCCCTCAATGGAAGAATGGATCAAGAAAGTGTGGATTATATACTCATTAGAATACTACTCAGCGGTAAAAAACAATGACATCTTGAATTTTGCATGCAAATGGATGGAAATAGAAAACGCTATCCTGAGTGAGGTAACCCAAACCCAGAAAGATGATTATGGTATGTACTCACTCATTACTGGACCGTAGCCATAAAATAAGGGACACTAATCACTTAGCTCACAAGCCCAGAGAAGCCGAATAGCAAGGTGAACCCAAAGAAAGCAGATACAGATCCTCCTGGAAGTTGGAAGCAAACAAGATCATCAAGCAAAAGTTGGAAGCCAGGGGGCGGGGATAGAGCTGAGGGGTAGGGGAGCAGGGGAAGGGGAGAGGGGGAAGGAGAAGGGAGAAGGACTGGGGAGAGCTTGGGGGAGTGGGAGGGTGAAGATGGAGGAAAGGTGGACATTGGAGAAGGGAATAAGATATCTACATTAAGAGAGTCATTTTAGGGTTGGCAAAATACTTGGCCCTGGGGATCCCAGGTGTCCACGGGCATGTCCCCAGCTAGTTATTTGGGCAGCAGAGGAGAAGGTGCTGGAACTAGCCTTGTCCCATAGTCACATTGATGATTATCTTGATCAACATTATAGAAATTTCTTCCGATGGATGGAGATAGAGACAGAGACCCACATTCACATCAGAGCAATGGATTGAGCCCCCAAGGTGCAGTTGAAGAGCAGAAGGTGGACCGTGAGGGGCTGCTCCACCTACTGAGACAGTGTGCCTGAACTAATGGGAGCGCACCAATCCAGCTTGCACAAAGTAATAGAAGGAAAACTCCAACCCAAGGAATTTGGCTACATCAACAAAAACACAGACAATTGATTATATCACAGAAGCAAATCCCAAAGAAGGGAAAAACACACAAATGCCATCACCAACAATGAAAACTAAATTAACAGGAGAGACAATCACAGGTCATTAATATCCCTTTATATAAATGGATGCAACTCACCAATAAAAAGACACAGGCTAACAGATTGGATACAAAAACAGAATTATCCTTCTGCTGCATACAAGAAATGCATCTTAACCTCAAAGACAGACATCACCTTAGAGAAAAGGGTTGGGAAAAAAATTCCAATCAAATTGACCAAGAAACAAGCAGGTGTAGCTATCCTAATATCTAACAAAATAGACTTCAAGCTAAGATCAATCAAAAGAGACAAAGAAGGACATTTCATAGTCACAGAAAAAAATCCATCAAGAGAAAATCTCAATACTGAACATCTATGCACTGAATACAAGGACATGCTCATGTAAAAGAAACACTTCTAAAGGTTAAATCATACATTAAACCCCACACACTAATATTGGGACATTCTACTCTCACCACTAGACAGGTCAGTCAGACAAAAAATTAAGAGAGAAATAAGGTAACTGACAAATGTTATGACTTAACTAGACTTAACAGATATCTATAGAACATTTCAGTCAAACATAAAACAATATACCTTCTTCTCAGCACCTCATGAGACCTTCTCAAAAATTGACCACATACTCAGTAACAAAACAAACCTCAACAAATTAAAAAAAATGGAATCACCCAATGTACCTTATCGTATCACCATGACTTAAATTTAGAATTAAACAGCAACACTAATTCCAGAAAGCTGACAAACACATGGAAATTAAAGAATACTCATCTGAATCATCAATGGGTCAAGGAAGAAATAAAGGGAAAAATTAAAAGTTTTCTAAAATTCAATGAAAATGATCAGACAACATATCCAAATTTATGGGACACAAGAAAAGCAGTGTTAAGAGGAAAGTTCATAGCACTAAATGCCCACATAAAGAAGCTGGAAAAATTCCACACTAGTGAATTAACAGAATATTTGAAAACTTTAGAACAAAAAGAAGCAAACTCACAGAAGAGAACTAGATGGCAGGAAATAATCAAATTGAGAGCTGAAATCAACAAAATAGAAACAAAGGAAACAATACAAAGAATCAATAAAACAATGAATTGTTTCTTTGAGAAAAATCAACAAAATAGACAAACCTTTATACAAAATAACCAAAAAAGCAGAGAGAGAGTATCCAAATTAACAAAATCAGAAATGAAAAGGAGAACATAACCACAGACATGGAGGAAATACAGAGAATCATCAGGTCATATTTTGAAAATCTGTACTCCACAAAATTGGAAAACTTAAAGAAAATGGACAACTTTCTGGATAAATATCACGTGCCAAAATTAAATCAAGACTAGATAAGAAAATTAAATAGACTTGTGACTGCTACAGAATAGAAACAGTTATCAAGTCTCCCAACCAAAAAATTCCTAGGACTAGATGGTTTCATCTCAGAATTCTACAAGATTTTGAAAAAAGAAATAATATCAATACTCCTCAAATTGTTCCACACAATAGAAACAGAAGGAACATTGGCAAACTCTTTTTATGAGGCTACAATTACCCTGATATCCAAATCACAGAAAGACATTACTAGGAAAGACAATTACATACCAATCTCATTCATGAACATTGATGCAAAAATGCTAAATAAAATACTGGCAAATTGAATCCAAGAGCACATCAGAACCATCATCCACCATGATTAAGCCAGTTCATCCCAGAGATGCAGGGATGGTTCAACATATGAAAATTTGTCAGTTTAATCCACCATATAAACAAACTGAAATACAAAAGCAATATGATCATCTCATTAGATGCTCAAAAGCTGAAAGTGCTTTTAATAAAATACAACATCCCTTTGTGATTAAGGTCTTGGGGAGAGTAGAGATACAAGAAACTTACATAAACATAATAAAGGCAATATACAGCAAGCCAACAGCCAACATCAAACTAAATGGAGAGAAACTCACAGTGATCCCACTGAAATCAGGAACAAGACAAGGTTATTTACTCTCTCCATATCTATTCAATATAGTTCTTGAGGTACTAGCTAGGGTAATAAGACAACAAAAGGAGTTGAAGGAGATAAAAATCAACAAAAGGAAGTCAAATACTTACATTTGCGATGATATGATAGTTTACATAAGAGACCCCAAAATTCTACCAAGGAACTTCTACAGCTCATAAACACTTTCAGTAATGTAGCAAAAGACAATATTAACTAAAAAAATCTGTAGTCCTCCTTTACACAGATGAAAAATTTTCTGAGAAAGAAATCAGAGAAACATCATCCTTAACAATAGCCACAAATAGCATAAAATATCTCAGAGTAACTCTAATCAAACAAGTGGAAGACTTATATGACAAGAACTTTAAATCTTTGAAGAAAGAAATTGAAAAAGACACCAGAAAGTCGAAAGATCTCCTATGTTCTTGAGTAGGTAGAATTAACATAGTGAAAATGGCAATCTTAGATTCAGTGCAGTACCCATCAAAATCACATTAAAATTCTTCACAGACATCAAAAGACTGGTACTCAACTTCATATGGAAAAGCAAAAAACCCAGGATAGCCACAACTATCATGTACAACAAAAGAACTTCTGGAGGCATCACAATCCCTGACTTCAAACTCTACTACAAAGCTACAGTACTGAAAGCAGCCTGGTATTGGCATAAAAACAGACAGGAGTACCAATGGAATCGAATTGATGGCCCGAATATCAATCTACATACCTATAAACACCTGATTTTTGACAAAGAAGCATAAAATATCAAATGGAAAAATGCATATTTAACAAATGGTGCTGGCATAACTGGATATCAACATGTACAAGAATGAAAATTGACCCATATCTATCACCATGCACAAAACTCAAGTCTAAATGGATCAAAGACCTCAACATAAAGCTAACCACACTGAACTTCATAGAAGAGAAAATGGGAAGTACACTTTAATGCATTGGAACAGGAGACCACTTCATAAATATAACCCCAGCAGCACAGACACTAAGAGAAACAATTAATAAATGGGACCTCCTGAAACTGAAAAGCTTCTGTAGAGCAAAGGACATGGTCAACAAAACAAAATGGCAGCCTACAGAATGAAAAAATATCTTTACCAACCTCAAATCAGACAGAGGTCTGATCTCCAAAATATACAAAGAACACATGAAATTGGTCATCAAAAGAACACATAGTCCAATAAAAAAATGGAATAAAGACCTAAACAGAAAACTCTAAACAGAGGAATCTAAAATGGCTGAAAGACACTTAAGGAAATGCTCAACATCCTTAGCTATCAGGGAAATGCAAATCTAAACAACTGAGATTCCATCTTACACCTGTAATAATGGCCAAGATCAAAAACACTGTTGACAACTTATGCTGAAGAGGATGTGGGATAAAAGGATCACTCCTGCATTGCTGGTGGGAGTGCAAGCTGGTACAGCCCCTTTGAACATCAGTATGGTGATTTTTCAGAAAATTAGGAAACAACCTATCTTAAGATCCAGCAATACCAGTATACAAAGGATATATACCCAAAGGATGCTCACTTGTACCACAGGGACATGTGCTCAACTATGTTTATAGCAGCATTGTTTGTCATAGCCAGAACCTGGAAACAACCTAAATGCCCCTCAACCAAAGAATGGATAAGGAAAATGTGGTACATTTACACAATGGAGAACTACACAGCAGAAAAAATAATGACATCTTGAGATTTGCAGGCAAATGGATGGAGCTAGAAAACATCATATTGAGTGAGGTAGCCCAGTCCCAAAATAAAATTATCATATTTACTCACTGATCAGTGGTTTTCAAACATAAAGCAAAACAAACTAGTTTACAAATCACAATCTCAGAGAACCCAGACAACAATAAGAATCCTAGATCACAGATGTCAGCCTAGAATACTATACACAGCAAAACTTTCAATAAGCATAGGTGGAGAAAACAAGACATTTCATGAAAAATATCAAATTAAAATACTAAATACAGATCTAGCCCTACAAAAGGTACAAGGAAGAAAACCCAGGGAGGTTAGCTACACCTACCAAAACAATGTAATAAATAATCTCACACCATCAAAACTCAAAGAAGGTACACACAGTACCACCACCACCAACAACAAATTAAAAAGAATTTGATATCTCTTGATATCAGTGGTCCCAATTCCTCAATAAAAAGATACAGGCTAACATAATAGATGTGAAGACAGGATCCTTCCTTCTGCTGAATACAGGGAACACACCTGAACATCAAAGCAAGATCATTACCTCAGAGTAAAGTGTTGGGAAAAGATAGTCCAAGCAAATGGACCAAAGGAGCAAGTTGGTGTAGCTATTCTTACATCTACCAAAATAGACTCCTAACAAAATAGACAGATCTAATCAAAAGAGATGAAGAAGGACATTTCATACTCATCAAAGAAAAAATCCACTAACACGACATTCAATTCTTAACATTTATGCCCTAAATGCAAGGGCACAGATATATGTAAAAGAAACTTTACTAAAACTACTAATTTGCACATCTACTCTCATATACTGATAATGGAAGACTTCAGTAACCCATTCTCACTATTGGAGGGGTTATAGAGACAAAAAAATAAGCAGGGAATAATGGAGATAATAGACATTATGACTCGAATGAACCTAACCAATTTCTGCAGAACATTTCACCCAAATACCAAAAACTATACCTTCTTTTCAATGCCTCACAGAAGATTCTCTAAATTTGACTCAGTCACAAAGGAAGTCCCAGCAGATATACAAAAATTAAAATTTTATCTGGTATCTTGTCAGACCACCATGGATTAAAGCTGAATATCAGCAACAAAAGAAACAACAAAAAGTATACAAACACATTCCCTACTGAAAGACTACTGTGTCAAGGCAGAAATAAGAAATAAATGACTTTCTAGAACTCAATGAAAATGAATGCATCATCTATACAAAATTATGAGACACAATGAAAGCAATGCTAAGAGAAAAATTCATAGCAAAAAAATGCATTCAAAAAGAAACTGCAGAGATCTCATACTAGTAACTTAATGGCAAACCTGAAAGCTCTAGAACTTTCTAGAAGAAAACACATCCAAAGTGAATAGAAGTCATGAAGTAATCAAATTGAAGCTTGAAATCAATAAAATACAAAAAAGGTAACAATATAAAGACTCAAAGAAACAAAGAGCTGGTTTTTTGAGAAAATCAACAAGACAGACAAACCCTTAACCAAATTAATTAAAGGACATATAGAAAGCATCAAAATTAACAAAATCAGAAACAAAAAGGCAGACATAATGACAGACACCTAGGAATTACAAAAAATCATTAGGTCATATCGCAAAAACCTGTATTCCACAAATTGGAAAATCTAAAAGAAATGGACAACTTTGTCAATTGATACCACTTACCAAAGTTTAGTCAAGATCAGATAAACAGTTTAAATGGACTTATGTCCCCTAAGCAATTAAAAGTCTCTCAACAACAACAACACAACAAGGCCAGATGGTTTTATTGCAGAATTCTACCAGACTTTCTAAGAAGAGCTAACATCACTATTCCTCAAATTACTCTACAAATAGAAACAGAAGATGCATTGCCAAATTCATTTTATGAGACTTCAGTCACCCTGATATATAAACCACACAAAGATTTAATAAAGAAACAGAATTACAGATCAATATCTTTCATGAACAATGAACAAAAATACTCAATGATGTTCTGGCAAACTGAATCCAAAAATGCATCAAAATGATTAACCACCATAATGAAGTTGGCCAGAGATGCAGGGAAGTTTCAACATATGAAAAACTGTGAGTGCAATTCACCATATAAACAAACTGAAAGAAAGAAAAAAAAACACGTGGTCATCTCATTAGATGCTGAAAAAACCTTTGATAAAATCTAACAATCCCTCATTATCAAAGTCTCAAAGAGATCACAAATATAAGGGACATACCTAAGCATAATAAATGCAATTTACAACAAGTCTTTAGGGAACATCAAATTAAATGGAGAGAAACTCAAAGCAATTCACTAAGCTGTAAAACAAGACTAGGCTGCCCATTCTCTTCATATCTATTTAATATAGTACCTGAAGTTCCAGCTAGAGCAATAAGATGACAAGAAAAGATCAAGGGGATACAAATTATAAAGAAAAAAGTCAAAGTATTGTTGCTTTCAAATGATATTATGCATAAGAAGCCCCAGGAATTCTGCTAGGGAATTTCTGTAGCTGTTATGCACCTTCAGCAAAGTTGCTGGATGGAAGATTTGTTAAAAGAAATCAGTAACACTCCTCTATACAAATGACAAGCAAGCTAAGAAAGAAATCAGAGAAGCAAGCACCCTTTACAATAAGCACAAAAAATATAAAATATCTTGGGGTAACTTTAATCAAGCAAGTGAAATACCTGTATGACAAGAACTTGAAGTCTTTGAAGAAAGAAATTGAAGAAGATATCAGAAGATGGAAAGATCTCCCATTGAAGGGGCCAAGATAGTCCATCTTGGACAGGGAACAATTCAATTACAAAGGATGACCTAAGCTTGAGTCCAGGAGGTTCCTCAGCCAAGTTTAGCCATTGGTTTCAATGGTTTCAGAACTGGGCTTTAAAAGGCTAAGAGACCCAAAGTTGCATGACATGACTTTTGTTGACCATATATGACTAAAAGGCCCATGGTGAGAAAAACTTCATTAACCTCTCCAAACAGCATGCACCGCATGTAACTGCTCCTTGGTTGCCCATTAGAAGAGATATTAGCTCACCCCACCTAGAATTTCCCAAGGTCTTTAAAAGGGCCTGTGTGCCTTTGTGTTAGGTCATCATCTCCATTTTGTGTGGATGATCAACCCCTGCATGCTACCTATTTCTGCAGAGTAAATGCTTTTTGTATTTGCATACTAGTTGAGTCTGGGGTCTTTCTTCACCCATTCTCAGACCTTTACACAATGTAAAGGGTAATTTGACATCACGCACCCAAATCCCACTCACTTCCCAGGCCCTCTATATTTACCCTTCACTCTTGTAGTATCTCCACAACAAAAAACTGAAAAAAATAATAAAAATAAGACAAAAATAAGGAATAAAAATAAAAACCTAAAATAAGAATGTTAATTAAAATTTAAACAAATAAAACAAAACCCAACCAAACAAACAAAATAATGCAAACAAACAACAAAAAGAACACCATTTTGTTCCTCCATCTTTCATGCCTCTCAATTGCCTCTTCATTGGTCTTAGTGGCATTTGGAGCTGCTGTGTCTCCTTCTGTCCAAACAGCTTTACCTGGAAATGTTCATTATGTAATGTGTCAGGTTCCAGGTCTGTGACTTCTGGTATACCATCATCTCTGTACCCTCATGGAAACTCCCCTCAGATACGTTGCTCTTGCCCTGAGTCATGGACGTCTAGCAGTCATGGCTCCTCAGGACCAGTCACTTCACATGATTCAGCAGGTCATAGATGGGGGTGGATGTTGGGGAGTACCCACTCAAACCCTAGATATGTGCCTCTGGTGGAAACTGGGTTGTTCTGACCAGGATGCTGGGACCATTCCTCTTAGGTGAGGGGAAGAGTCATCCTTCCCTTACCCATGGGGAGGGGTGGGGATATTTTTCCAAGTTGAGAGTTGGGTCTCAGCTCTCCTGTTAGAGTCATGTTCAATTGTCCTCTTCTAGGGTCATCTGGGTTTGTTTTCTCAGGACAGCAAAGGGTGGGTCAGTTCAGGAGGCCCCGTACTTCAATATGGCAGCAGATGGTTGACATCGGGCTACTCATATTTACATGTCCCAGGCTGTGGCATACCTCTAGGATCCCAACATGGTTACAGGTGGTGACTCAGAACCTGGCCATTCTTGTGGCTTTTGGCAGTGACACAGGCCATGGACATCAGCAAAGATCCTGGCTGCAGTTGAACTATGGGCCCAGACATGTTCCTCAGCAGCAGCCCATGCCCAGATGTCATTATGGCCCTCAGTAGCATCATAGGCCACTCAGATTGGTATCACATCTGCATGTGACCCTCAGACACCCACATGACCCCAGATGGTAAGAGGGACTATGGACATCGACAGAGATTTCAGCTGCAGCAAGGCTATAAACCCAGACATGGCCATTGGCAGCAACCCAGGACCAGACATCACAATGGCCCTCCATGTCAAGCAGGCCTTCTACATCAGTCTGTTCCTCACCACTTCCTCCTCTTCAGATCAGTCTCTCTGTACAGGACATGAACCACTTTGCCTTTCTCTCTTTTCCATTTCCCTTCATGTATTTACTCACTATAATCATACCTGAAGTTTTTCCCTGGCATGTGTGTGTCCATCTCCATCTGCCTAGTCTCAGTGGCACCAAGTATGTTCATAGATGAGTCTCCTCCAACATAATTTTTTACAAACCTTGAAAGAATAATACTCAACTTCATATGGTAAAATATAAGTCCCAGGATAGCTAAAACAATCCTGTATAATAAACAAACTTCCAGAGGTATCACCATCCTTGATTTCAAACTCTATGGCTATAATAATAAAAAACACATGGTATTGGCATGAAAGTAGACATACTAAATAAAGGAAATTAACTGAAGACCCAGACATAAATCCACATACTTATAGACACCTGATTTTCAACAAAGAAGCCATATATATACAATGAATGAAAAAGCATTTTCAACAAATGGTGCTTGTCTTACTGGGCATCTGCCTGGAGAAGAATGCAAATAGATATTTATTTGTCACCCTGAACAAATTCAAGTAGGAGTGTATTAAAGACATCAACAAACAATGAGATACACTGAACATGATAGAAGAGAAAGAGGGGAATCTATATTGGATATATTCATAGAGTAGACAACTTCCTGTCTATGTACTCACTTATAAGTGGATATTATCTGTAAAGTAAAAAATAATCAAGCTTTGGTACACAGACACAAAGAGGCTAAATAACAAAGAAGACTTAAGGGATACAAGGATTTCCCTAGGAAGGAGTAATGGAATAGATTCTTTGGGTGGACTTGGTGTAGTTGAGGTGGGAAACAGGAGGTTTCAATGCTGGAGAGGATGTGGAGTAAGGCGAATGGTCATCCATTGCTGGTGGGAATGCAAACTTGTGCAATCAGTTTGGAAATCAGTGTGGCAGTTTCTCAGAAAATTGGGATCCAGCAATACCACTCTTGGGAATGTACCCAAAATATGCCCAATCATACTACATAAGCATTTGTTCAACCATGTTTATAGCAGCATTATTTGTAATAGCCAGAACCTGGAAACAACCTAGGTGCCCCTCAATGGAAGAATGGATAAAGAAAGTGTGGCACATCTACACATTAGAGTACTACTCAGTGGTAAAAAAACAATGGCATCTTGAATTTTACATGCAAATGAATGGAAGTAGAAAACACTATCCTGAGTGAGATAACCCAGACCCAAAAATATGAATATGGCATTTACTCACTCATTAGTGGATTCTAGCCATAAACAAAGGACATTGAGCCTACAGTTCATGATCCTAGAGAAGCTAAGTAATAAGGTAAACCCAAAGAAAAACATATATAGATCCTCCTGGAAATTGGTAGCAGACAAGATCGCCAGGCAAAAGTTGGGAGCATGGGGACAGGGGGGTTGAGGGAAGGGGAGAGGGGGAGAGAGAGGGTTGAAGGGGAAGGTTAGGGAGAGCTTGGGGGAGTGGGATGGTTTAGATGGAAGAAGGATGCATATGTGAGTAGGGAAGGAGATATATTAATTGAGGGAGCCATTTTGTGGTTGGTAAGAGGCTTGGCTCTGGAGGGGTTCCCAGGAGTCCATGGGGATGACCCCAGCTAGGACCCTGCGCAGTGCAGGAGAGGGTGCCTTAACTTGCCTTGTTCCATAGTCAGACTGATGACTATCTTGAATATAACCATAGAAACTTCATCCAGCAACGAATAGAGACAGAGACCCACATGGGAGCATTGGACTGAGCTCCCAAGATCCAGTTGAAGAGAGGAAGGAGGGAGAATAAGAGCAAGGAAGTCAGGACCAAGAGGGTTTGGTTCACCCACTGAGACAGTGTGCCTGAGCTAATGGGAGCTCACCAAATCCAGGTGGACTGGGAATGAAGAAGCATGGGATCAAACTGGACCCTCTGAATGTGGCTGACAATTGGGGCAGACTGAGGGGCCAATGATAATGGCACTGGGATTTGTTTCTACTGCATGTACTGGCTTTTTGGGATCCTATTCTCTTTGGATGAAAACCTTCCTAAGCCTGGATGTTGGGGGGAGGGCCTTGGACTTCCCACAGGGCAGGGTGCCTTGCCCTCTCCTAGGACTGGAAGGGGTGGGGAGATGGTGTGTGGGGAAGTGAGAGGGAAGTGGGAGGAGGGGAGGAAGTGGGATAAAAAATAAAAATTAAAAATACAAAAAAAGAAGGGAGGAGAGAAGGAAAAACTACTGGGATGAAAGACTGGAATGGGGGGGTCATTTCAGGGGCAAGGTGGAGACCTAGTGCCATGGAAACTCCATGGAATTTAGGAGAGTAACCCTATCAGTGACTCCTAGTAATTGGATACATGGAACTTAAACAGGCCATCTTCTGAAACCAGGCAAGGCCTCAAGTGGAGTGATTGGGACACTAACCCAGCCACAAAACCTTCAACCTACAATTTGTCCTGCCTGCAGAGTGTTCTGGGACTGGAGCCTAGCATAACAATCACCAAGGAGGCCAAACTGACTTCGACCTAGCAACTATGGGAGCAGATGCAGAGTACCACCACCAAACATTAGGCAGAGCTCAGGGAGACCTGTAGAGGAGGGAGAAGAAGGATTTGAGAAATAAGAAGGGACAGGGAAACCATGAGAACATGACCCACAGAATCAACTGACTGGGACTCACTGGGGCTCACAGAGATCAGCGAACCTAATGGGGTCTGACCTATCTATACATTAGGGCTGTGTAGCTTGGTGTTCTGGTGGAAGTCCTAACAGTGGGAGTAGGGGTATCTCTGACTCTTTTGCTTGCTTGTAGAACTCTTTTCTTCCTACTGGGTCACGTTGTCCAGCCTTAATTTGATGGTATGTCTCTGGTCTTATCATAGCATATTATGTCACATTTGGTTGATGTCTCTGAGAGGCATACTCTTTTCTGATGGAAGAAAGATTCCTGGGTGGATCTGAGGGAGAGACTTGAAGAGAGGAGAGAGAGAGGAAACTGTGGTTAGGATGCAATATATGACAGAAAAAAATAGTACTAAAACTTTATTAATTGACCTGGGGGGTTGACAACTTTTTATGTATTCAAACATTTTCATCTTTAATCAGTAAATATGAAGAATTTCAGCAATGTACTTTTAATCTTAAACTACAATAATGAATAATGTATTGTAGTGGTGATTCTTACTTGGCTATCAAGTATTACAGAGTTTGTATATTATTGATTTTGATCACAGTTTGGTGAGGGTTTTTGAGACTGTTCTTGCATGCTAAAACATGCTTATTGTCTTTGGCAGATGCTAGCCTGACAGTTCCCCAGACTCCCTATCTTGGCTGAGCTTAATAATTCTAGAGCACAATATTTGAGATCTAGATCCAGAACACAGTGCTTTTGCTGTTATGCTGTTATATTTCTGTTCAGCTAAAGATTATAGAAGTCTGCCCCTGAGTTAGGTATTTCCTATAGAATTAGCCTCAAAAAACACAGCCCCATCAAGTAATTAAGGGGAGAATGATCCTGCATTACTATTCTTAACATATTTTTTCCTCTTTCCTTTTTGAGAGGGGGTAGCATTAAAATAGCTGTTTCTGTATATTAATATTCAATGTTGAAACCAATTGAGTATACAATTATCTTGTGAAACGTTGTCAAACCACTGATATACTCTCTTACCACACACAAATTGGGGTTATGGTTGTAATTCAGTGTTAGGTTGATAGCCTAGTATGCTGAAAGCCTGGCTTATTCCCAGCAGGAACAAAACAAATAAACAAACAAAAAGTTATAATTCAAGATTTTTGTGGTGGTTCATTTGGATCAATATTCATGACATGCATTGCTTTTTTTGATTTTGCAATCTGTTTATTTAGTCTTATTTTTCATATTTATTAGTACAAAGTTGTTAATGCCATCTCACTATATTTTAAGAATTTTTAGAGCTGAAATTGATTGTTCTGGCTAGTCTTATGCAATCTTGACACAAACTATTTTGTCAGAGAGGAGGGAGCCTTAGTTAAGAATATGCGTCCTTAGACCTGTAGGGCATTTCTTAGTGATTGATGGGCAAATATTGTATGTCTGGTGCCATACATTTGGGCTGGTGGTCCTGGTTTTTTATAAGAAAACAGGATGAACAAATTAGTGTGAGTAAGTTAGTAAGAAGCACTTCTCCATGGCCTCTGCATTAACTTCTGCCTCTAGGTTTCTGCCTCAGTTGAGTTTCTATCCTGACTTCCTTCAAAGATGAACAGTAATATGGAATTGCAAGCCAAAGAACCCTTTCCTCTCCAAGTTGCTTTTGGTCATGGTGTTTCATCAAAGCAAATAAAAACTCTAAATAAGGTAGTGATATTTTCTTTTTCATTAACTTTATCAGTTAATTTTATCTTAATTTTACCATAAAGGCATTTTTTGTTTTGTTTGTTTTTTTTCCCCTTTGGAGTCAAAGTTGGAGTTTATTAAGAAAACTAACACATATTTAGGTGCAGGCTTCACACACGGACAAGAAAACAGCAATTGTATACACCTAAGGCTGCACGAGCTTTTTTATTTTTTTATTGATTTTTATTGAGCTCTACATATTTCTCTGATCCCCTCCCTTCCTCTCCCCTACCCTTCAAGCTTCCCCCAAGGTCCCCATGCTCCCAATTAACTCAGGAAATTTGTATTTTTCTACTTCCCATGTAGATTATAGCTGTGTATGTCTCTCTTAGTGTCCTCATTGTTGTCTAAGTTCTCTGGGATTGTGGTTTGTAGGCTGGTTTTCTTTGCTTTATGTTTAAAAACCACCTATGAGTGAGTACATGTGATAATTGTCTTTCTGTGTCTGGGTTACCTCCCTCAAAATAATGTTTCTAGCTCCATCCATTTTCCTGCAAAATCCAAGATGTCGTTACTTTTTTCTGTTGTGTAGTACTCCATTGTGTAAATGTACTACATTTTCCTTATCCATTATTCGGTCGAGGTGCATTTAGGTTGTTTCCAGGTTCCAGCTATAATAAACAATGCTGCTATGAACATGTTTGAGCACATGTCCTTGTGGCACAATTGAGCATCCTTTGGATATATACCCAAAAGTGGTATTACTGGGTATTGAGGAAGGTTGTTCCCCAATTTTCTGAGAAATCACCACGCTGACATCTAAAGAGGCTGTACCAGCTTGCACTCCCACCAGCAATGCAGGAGTGTTCCCTTTTCCCCACAACCTCCCCAACATAAGTTGTCATCAGTGTTTTTGATTTTGGCCATTCTCACAGGTATAAGGCGGAATCTCAGAGTTGCTTTGACTTGCATTTCTCTGATGACTAAGGATGTTGAACATTTCCCTAAGTTTCTTTCAGCCATTTTAGATTACTCTGTTGAGAGTTCTCTGTTTAGGTCTGTACTCCATTTTTATTGGATTATTTGTTCTTTTGATGACCAATTTCTTGAGTTCTTTGTATATTTTGTAGATCAGACCTCTATAGAGGCAAGTTTAAATATTGCAGTTATATATGTATTTTCTTGCTACCTAAAGCCTTAGTAGTTTCAATTGAATTGTTTTCCATAGTTAAAATTTAGAGACATGTTTACTAGTTTTACACCCTGGGTCTTTCTTATAAGGAAGTTTGGTTGAAGGAAGAAACAACAGACTAGAGATTGTAGAAAAAAAGCTATATCTGAATATTAGAACAGACTTTCAGAACTTTGGCTACAGAAGTAGTTGGTGGGTTCAGGAACTAACAGGTAGAACTGACAGGCACTGGAAAAGAAACTTCAACAGAGAAGGTTTTTATTTTTTTAATAAGGACTTATTAATTAGGTAAAAGTTGATTGTATTTTAAAGTGAGGCATTGCTATAAGGTTTAGTGAAGATAGCAGCTATGAAAAGCAAGAACTGTCAAGAGGAATTTCTAGAGTGAAGGTGGACAGAGGAGAGTCCTACGAAGTTAAGATTCAGAGGGTTTGCCTGTTGTCCCAGCCTATTCCATTCCAGAAAGGAAGGTAGGTTTTGGAAGCTCTTCAGTGCAGAGTCCTGAGATTCACTATTGCCAACTTTTACTGTCACAGGGAAAATAAGATCTGGAAGAAGGAAGTCTTTCTCTCTCCTTTTGATAGCTATCTACATTGAGCTGACTGGCATGGCTGTTGTAAAGGTTGAGGACAATTACTAGGACTCTTCCTATAGTGGTTCCTCATTCCGTTAATGATACAAAGAGTTCAGTGCAGCCATCACAGTAAAGGCTAGTTTTACCGGGGAGGAAATTATGTTTAAAACAGTACAAAACAGAAAATTGATATACCCTATAAATTTTATTGTACAAAATGCAAATGTGGTCTTTACTCAAACTGCTGTTTATGGTAAGACAGAAACTAAGTTTGCTTATACATTCATACATAAATGAGAGAAGGAAGAGAAACAGTGAGAAAATGTTGTTCATAACCAGTTATTGAGCATGTAGTCTTGGAGATTCTCTGAGGACATTAAATTTTATATTGAAAAGCTGCAAAGAAGAAAAATGAAAGTAAATGCCAGTAGTTCCCTGAATCCTTTTGAAATCCTTCCATGTGATGTCATTCTGAAAGAAACAGGAGGTCCAACAACTAAAATATATGAGGCTTTTTCTTAGAGTAGAAAATAATAAAACAAAGGACAAATCCAGATGAGACAGAGAGAATAAAAGGGCAAGAAAAAATGAAAAATAGTATGAAGATATGTGAGTGGAGAATGTGCCACAAGGACAATGAGTGGTTTTTATTCTCTTCCAAAGGTAGAAAGTAATTGGAAAATCAAAAAAGAATAGATGGACATGTTCGGGAGTATGTTTGTCCTAAGAAAGTAGACAGTCTTATCAGTCAGGTTCTCTTGTCTAGTTACTTACACTACCCACTGCAGTGATACATGATTACCACCCATAGACACACCACTTAGCCTGTGGTGGTACGCTTTATGGTACCAGAAAAAAAAAATGAAAACTTACAGGCAATCTCCTAAAGGAACTCAATAAAACCAAGAAAAAGCGAACAAACAGGTGAAGAAAACAATTCAAGCCTTGAAACTGAAATAGATGCAATAAAGAAAACACAAACTGAGGGAATTTGGGAAATGGAAAATCTGGATAAATGAACAGGGACTACCAATGCAAGTATAACCAACAGAACAAGAGAAGGAAGTGTTGAAGTATTGTAGAGAAAATAGATTCATTGATCAAGAAAAATGGTAAGTTCAACAAATATGTAACCAAAAACATTCAGGAAATTGAGGACACCATAAAAAGACCAAACCTAAATCCATGTAATCTGGGACACCATGAAAAAACCAAACCTAAGAATAATAGGAATAGAAGGAGAAAAACTCCAACTCAAAGGCACATAAAATATATTATACAAAATCATAGAAGAAAAACTTTCCAATATGCCTATGAAGGTACAAGATGCTTACAGCACATCAAATAGATTAGACAAAAAAAAAAACTCCTCTCGCCATATAATAATCAAAACATAAAACATGCACAATATGAAGAGCTGAGAAGGAAAAGAGCCAAGTGACATATAAAGGCAGAACTATCAGATTTATGCTTGAATTCTCAATAGAAAACATGAAGGCAAGAGGTCCTGGACAGATCTGTTACAGACACTAAGGGACCACGGAAGCAAGCCCAGACTGTTATACTCAGCAAAGTGTTCAATCACCATTGATGGAGAAAACAAGATATTCCATGACAAAACCAAATTTAAAGAATACCTATTCACAAACCCAGTCTTACAGAAAGTCCTAGAAGAAAAACTCCAACCCAAGGAAGCTAACTGCACCCCTCCTAAAAAACAGGCAACCGATAACCTCACACCAACAAAGTCCAAAGAAAGGAAACACATGAACATTAACACCAAAACATAACAGGAATCAACAATAACTGGTCATGAATATCTCTTAATATCAATGGACTCAATTCACCTATGAAAAGACACATACTAACAAAATGGATATGAAAGTAGGATCCATCCTTCTGCTATATGTAAGAAACACACCTCAACCTCAAAGAAAGATATTATTTCAGAGTTAAGAAATGGGAAAAAATTTTGCAATCAAATGGGCCCAAGAAACAAGTGGATGTATATATCATAATATCCAAAAAAATATACTTTAAGCTAAAATCAATCAAAAGATATGGAGAAGGACACTTCAAACTCATTACAGGAAAATTTCATCAAGATCAAGTCTCAATCCTGAACATTTATTCCCCAAATATAAGAGCACCCATTTTTGCAAAAGAAATATTACTAAATCTGAAATGACTCATCAAACCCCACACACTAAGAGTAGGAGACTTCAACACTCCACTCTCCCCAATACACAGGTAAAACAGACAGAAACTTAACAGAGAAATAAGAGAACTAACAGAAGTCATGACTCAAATGAACTTAACAGACATCTATTGAACATTTCACCAAAACACAAAAGAATATACCTCCTTCTTAGCACCTCATGGAAACTTCTCCAAAATTGACAACATACTCTTAACAAAGCAAACCTCAAGAGATACAAACAATTGTAATAACCTCCTCTATCATATTGGATCACCATGGTTTAAAGTTAGGATTCAACAACAATAGTAATTGGAGAAAACCTACAAACTCATGGAAATTGAACAGTGCTCAATTAAATCACCCTGAGTCAAGGAAGAAATATAGAAATGAAAGATTTCCTAAAATTCAATAAAAATGAAAGCACAAGATACCTAAACCTATGGGACACCATGAAAGCAGTGCTAAAAGAAAGTTCATAATACTAAGTGCCTACATAAAGAAATTGGAGAAATCTCACACTAGAAACTTAACAGCACATCTGAAAGCTCTACAACAAAAAGAAGCAGACTCATGCAGGAAGAATAGATGACAGGAAATAATCAAATTGAGGGCCAAAATCAATAAAATAGAAACAAAGAAAACAATACAAAGAATCAATGAAACAAAGAGTTGGTTCTTTGAGAAAATCAACAAGATAGTCAAACCCTTATCTAATGTAATGAAAAGGCAGAGAAAGAACATCCAAATTAACAAAATCAGAAATGAAAAGTGGGACATGTCAGAGAAATGCAAATCAAAACAACTCTGACATTCCATCTTACACCTATAAGAATGGCCAAGATCAGAAACACTGATGACAACTTATGCTGGAGAAGTTGTGGGGAAAAGGGAACACTTCTACATTGCTAGTGGAAATGCAAGCTGGTACAGCCCCTTTGGATGTCAGTGTGGTGATTTCTCAGAAAATTAGGAAACAACCTTCCTCAATACCCAGTAATAACACTTTTGGGTATATATCCAAAAGATGCTTAATTGTGCCACAAGGACATGTGCTCAACTATGTTCATAGCAGCTTTGTTTGTCATAGCCAGAATCTGGAAACAACGTAAATGCCCTTTGACCAAAGAATGGATAAGGAAAATGTGGTACATTTTCACAATGGAGTACTACGCAGCAGAAAAGAATAACAACATCTTGAATTTTGCAGGAAAATGGATGGAGCTAGAAAACATTATTTTGAGTGAGGTAACCCAGACAGAGAAAGACAATTATCGCATGTACTCACTCAAAAGTGGTTTTTAAACATAAAGCAAAGAAAACCAGCCTACAAACCACAATCCCAGAGATCTTAGACAACAATGAGGACACTAAGAGAGACATATATAGATATAACCTACATGAGAAGTAGAAAGTAGAAAAAGACAAGAACTCCTGAGTTAATTGGGAGCATGGGGACTTTGGGGGAGGGTTGAAGTGTAGGAGAAAGGCAGGGAGGGGAGCAGAGAAATATGTAGAGCTCAATAAAATTTATTTTTTTTTATTTTTTTTGTTTTGTTTTGTTTTGTTTTATTTTTTCCATTCAAGAACATAATTAAAGAAATAAAAATTTTTTTCCTTTCTTCCCCATCTCCCGGTCCCCTCCCAATAAAGAAGAGAAGAATTTCAAATGTGTTGGAGTAGGCCACTTGTTGGTTCCTAGCTCCCTGGCTAGCTTTGACCTGAAATAATGACACAGAAACTGTATTAATTAAATTACTGCTTGGCCAATTAACTCAGCTTCTTATTGGCTAACTCTTACATATGAATTTAACCCATTTCTATTAATCTTTGTATTCATCATGAGGCTATGGCTTACCGGCTAAAGTTCCCAGAGTCTGTCTCTTGAGGCTCCATGGCTTCTCCCTTACTCTGCCCTTCTTTCTCCCAGCATATAGCCTACTTTTCCCTGACTAGTTCTCTTCTTTCCTTTCATAGGCTCAAAGCAGTTCTTTATTCATTAACCAATAAAAGCAACACATAGACAGAAGGACCTCCCACATCACAAATGGCTGAAAGACACTAAAGGAAATGTCCAACTACTTAGCCATCATGGAAATGCAAATCAAATGACTCTGAAATACCATTGTATTTTTGTCAGAATGGCTAAGATCAAAAATACCAGTAATACCTTATGCTGGAGAGCATCCAGAGTAAGGGGAATACTGCCCCATTGCTGGTGGGAATGCAAACTTGTACAACCACTGTGGAACTCAGTATTGCAGTTTCTCAGAAAATTGGGAATCAACCTACTGAAAGACTCAGGAATACCACTCTTGGGCATATACCCAAAAGATGCTCAAACATACTACAAAAACATTTGTTCAACTATGTTTGTTTATATCAGCATTATTTGTAATAGGCAGAACCTGGAAACAACCTAGATGCCCATCAACCAAAGAATGCATAAAAAGCGTGGTACATTTACACAATGGAGTACTACTCAGTGGTAAGAAAAAAAATGACATCTTGAAATTTGCATGCAAATGGATGGAAATAGAAACAACCATCCTGAGTAAGGTAATCCATACTCAGAAAGATGAGCATGGTATGTACCTAGTCATAGGTGAATGCTAGCTATAAAGCAAAGGATAAGGAGCCTATAGTCAATGACTCCAAAGAAGATAAGCAACAAGGAGAACCCTAAGAGAAACATACATCCCCTGAAGAATGGGAAATAAACAAAATCTCCTGAGAAAATTGGGAACGTGTAGGTGGGGGGAGAAGGGAGAGCAGAAGGGGAGGAGGAGGGAAGAAGGGGAAGAGGGGGGAAATCTAAAGGGACCAGGATGGTCGAGATGAGGGAAGGACAGAGATGGAGAACAAGGAAAGTGAAATCTTGATTGAGGGAGCCATTATGGGGCTAGCACAAAACCTGGCACTAGAGAAATTCCCAGGAATCTACAAGGATGACCCCAGCTAAGACCCTAAGCAATAGTGGAGAGGGTGCCTGAAGTGGCCTTGCCCTGTAGTCAGATTGATGACTATGATAATGTCATCATAGAGCCTACATCCAGCAACTGATGGAAACAGATGCAAAAAAAAAAACCACAGGGGAGATTTAGGCTAAGTTCCCAAAGTCCAGTCAAAGACAAGAAGTAGTGAGAATATGAGCAAAATGGTCAAAACTTGATTGGGGATACCCAGTGAAGCAAGTTACCTGAGCTAATGAAGCCTTCCAACTCTGGCCTGACAGTGAGGGAACCATCATAGGACCAAACTAGTCCCTCTGACTGTGGGTGACATTTGTATAGCTGGAGTAGAATGTTGGGCCACTGGCAGTGGGCTTGGGATTTATCCCTACTGCTGTTTCTGGCTTTTTGGAACCCATTCTCTCTGGAGGGATACCTTACTCAGACTAGATATACGGAGGAGGGCTTTGGTCCTCCCTCAAAACAATGTGCTAGACTTTGTTGGCTCCCTATGGGAACCCTTACCCTCTGAGGAGTGGATGGGGGTGTGTGATGGGGCGCCAGAACGGGGGAAGAGGGAGCGAGAGGGTGGAGAGGAGGTAGTGGAAAATGGATTTGGCATGTAAAATGAGAAAAGATAGTTTTTTAAAATAAATTTTAAAAATCTATATTTGATTTATGTTTTTTTATTTATTTAGTTTCATTTGAAACATTTAATTACTTTATTTGATTTGTGTGTGTATGTGTGTGTGTGCACATGCCTATACATGTGCACACATGCATGCTATAACATGGCTCTAGAGACTAGAATAGAATATGTGGGGTTCCAGGTATCAAACTCAGGTTGTCAGGCTTCTTAGCAAGCACCTTTACCTGCTGCTCGTAAGATTTTTGTTTTCAGTTGTTGTTTGTTTGCTTATTTTTAAGAAATTAAAATGTTATACACAGATATAACTTAATGCTTGTTCTTCATCCCATACTATCCTCTTTTGTGATGAGAAGATTTTATACAAGGAAAGGATGAGTAGCTTTGTCTTTTAGAAAGCATTTTAATGTTCACATACAAAATAGATGTAAGGCTGATACTGAAGTCCATTAGGAAACTTCTGCAGTGTCGTGGGCAGAAGATGCAGAGTAACAACAAAATATGATAAATCTAAAACAAACAGAAAGTGAAAGGAGTGCAGGCTTGCAGTTTGAGAGTTCTTGGGGTTTGGTATCCCTGGGGGGTGTCTGATCAACAGTACCCAAGAATTAGCTACAGATACCATTTTTTTCTTTGGGGCAATTTCCAGGTGAGAAAGATGAAGGGCATAGCTTCATAATTCTCCCAAAGAATGCTAGCTCTCCTAAAGAATTCCCCACTGTGTGTAAAGTCATCATGTTTCAACTGGTGTAACAAAACATAGTTCCACGTGTACATTTCCTATAGACTGTCAGCTTTACTACGTTAACTCTTTTGTTCAGTTTGCCTTGACATTTTCTGCACACAGCATAGCATAGGACCCAGAGTATCTCTTTTTTTAAAATGGCATTTTAAAATAAGGAATACGAGGTAGTGGGGGAAGACGATTGCTCAATTCAGACATCATTTCAAGGACAGGCTGCTTTTTAGGCATAGTGTGAAAAGAAAGAAAGAATTAAAACAATTTAGTGAGTAATTCTCACAGGATGGGTCAAGTAGCTGTGCTGCTTGATTGTATGGAGACATCTAAAAAGAAATGAGGAATTACTCCCAATTCAATGTTATCTACATGAGTTTGTCAATGTACTAAAGTCTCAAATTCTATCTCAGTTATACAATTATTACTAGGAAGTTAGGAAAGTTTAGAGGACCCAGATGAGAATTAGGACTCATGAGAGGTCCCAGTTTGGAACACAGGATGATCCTGTAAATAACCCAGGTGCATAGAACAGATACTTGCACTGGAGCAAAGAAAGGAAAGAGACTCTTTGAACCATTTAATTCATGTCTCGACAAGAGAATAATAAAATGAATATTGTCATTAAATTTAATTCACAACCCATGCAGTTGTTTCCTCAAATATATCAAAAGCAAGTCAGAACTAGCTGAGAGAAAGCAGGCTTGTTCTTAATTTTTGCTTTCTGAAGTAGCGTTGCAGAGATTACTGAAAGACAAAGCTACACAATCTATTTCCCCAATGTGACATGACTTACTTGGTTTTCCAGGGTCAGAGTTTCTCTGAGAAAAGCCAATGAACCTTTCAGAGGGTATTTCTTTTCTTATTTTTCTTAAAAACCATTTATGTGTATGGAATAAGAGATCCTACAGTCTTTTTTTTCCCACAGAGACTTTCTTTTTTATATAGATATTTATTTATTTTGTATACAATATTCTGTCTACATGTATGCCTGCAGACCAGAAGAGGGCACCAGACCTCATATTACAGATGGTTGTGAGCCACCATATGGTTGCTGGGAATTGAACTCAGGACCTTTGGAAGAGCAGGCAATGCTCTTAACCACTGAGCCATTACTCCAGCCCCCCTACAGTCTTTTAAATTTTTTATTCCAAAGTAGTAGATGCTCCCTGTTCCAGAAGGTTCCCCAGAGAGCCAGTTGTGTACTGTCACTAATGAGTATAATGTCAACTCTGAGAGAAGTGCTATCTAATGTCATAACTTCTCCCTGTTTGTTTTGTCAGGAGAACAGTGACCCCAGGTGAGAATACTATCTGCAATAGCTGCTGAATACCAGAGAGCAAAGTGGCCTAGGAACTAAAATTTATTTAATTAGCCCCTGAAGTCAGTTTGTGGTCAGTGATATGACTGATCTAGAAGTACCACCAGGTACAGTCTACTTCTGGTTAAATCTTCTGTGTTTTTATTCATTTGTTTCACAGACATAAATGTAATACTTGCACTGGAGCAAAGAAAGGAAAGAGACTCTTTGAACCATTTAATTCATGTCTCGACAAGAGAATAATGTCCCAAACTAGATATTTTTGCTGCCCTCTGCAAGCTGCATTTGGGCTTAAATAATGCTCTGTGCAACTGAACAGCTAAATATTATTGTCTTTTCCTTTTCACAAGTGATGTCTGTTTCTGCTTGCCTTCCAAATTTTCCTGACAATAGCCATTGTGGTATTTCAGCTCCTGGAGAAAACTCTGGAATCTGTACCCTTTGGATGTCTATGTTAGCAGAAGGTTTAAACTGACTCATATGAACAAAAATATCTAAGCATATGTTAATTCAAGGGGAATTGATTTAAGAAACATCTGTTAAGGGGTGAGTGTGATTCCAACTTCTCTCAAGAATTTTGGAGATTGGTACAAAAAAACCTACCAAACAGAACAAAAGCAGTTCAGTGAAATAAGATACCCTCAGACATGTTTATGCATCTTGTGGAGTTTACAGATTTATTAATGTGAAATTTAGAAGTCTAAAGATGATTCCTCCCTATGTACCAACTAGATAGAGTCACGAAAGAATTATTTTCCTTGTTAAATTTTGTAACTGGGTATATGTGAATGATGATTAAACTGTAGATATTAGCAATAGGGAAGGAAGAGTATACAAGTTTGCTCTGAAATTGATGGTCTTTGTGAAATTCAAGTTTTCTTAAGTCTGCGCCACAGAGTTAAGGATTAGGTTTTACATCTCAGTCTGTGAGAATGGGCTTGGCACTACCTGATATCCAGTCTTGCGCTCTGCTTTGGTAAGGTAGTGGTGATTCTCACTAAAGAGGTCCTTGGTATTCACTGTACCCTATTGCAATTTCAGCTTTCCTCCCATTTCTGAGGAGTTTTGATTTGAATCTAACCACAGGTAGCCAGTATTTGGAGAAAGATTTCCTTTGCCAATTTCAAAATTTCACAATAATATATTTAAAACAGCAATGTAACTGCACTATATTCAGGCTTTTCACTGACTTCTATCAAATCTCTACCAAACACAAGAAGAACTTGCCATGCGGGTCTCCAGATTCAGGCCATATCATAGGCTGTTTAATATTTTTCACATGCAGACTATTGCTTTGAGATTGAAGTAACTAAAAAACAGTAATGTTTACTGACCAAAGAATTTGTGTGTTCATTGAGTTAGGTTTTCTGTGGTTTATAACAAAGTACAATCTTGTTTTCTTCTCATCCATTGGCTCCTGGGTCTATTGATGGTTTCAACTGCAGTTGATAAAAAAGAGACACAAATCTGGACTTTATTCCATAGACTCTTCAATTGATCTGTGATATAGCAGAATGATAGGCAACCAATAGTGCAGTATCCATGAGATTAGCTTTGGAAGGATGGTGGATGTTGGTATCCATTTCTTCATCAAGTGTTGACCAAGAAATTTCTGTATGTCAGACTTTTTTTTTTTTTTTTTTTTTTTTTTACAATAAGTAGCATTGAGGAAATAAGATGTATTTTCTGGTATCAAAATTTCATACTTTAGGTTTACATAGTCTCTCCTTTCTTTACATACTTCATAGGACCTGATGAAAAAGAAAAAAAGATAAACTTGAACCAGTGTAATATAGTGTGTAATTGATATAGATATAAATTTTCAGGACTATAGAGTTAAGGACAATCAGAGCAAAGCAGAGTATAATACAGAGAAGCACAAAGTCAACCAGAGCAAAGAAATGTCTCCTGACGTACCGATAGAATTTCTTATGAAGAGTCAGAGAGAGTGGCCCTCCTTCCTCAGCAGCCACTAACTCAGAGATTTGTGACAGAAATATTTGAAGTGTATTCCCTTAGCATTTGAAGGCATGTCTTACGTTATTGCCTTCTGTATTTATTATGCTATGCAACAGTAAAGAGAGGAAACACACTCCTCCTAACAGATTTTGAGTCCTGTGACTTTCACCTTCTCATTCATCTCTCATCCCGACCCAAACTCTGGTAAAAACTCATGTGTTTCTTGTCTTTTTTAACATGACTTGTTTGATTCCACATGTAAGTTAAAGCATTCAGTATTTATTTGTGTGTGTATAGCTTTCTCTATTTACAATGACTCTCTAATTCTGTTGTTGGAAGTTATAGAATTTCTTTTCTAAGGTTAGGACCAGCTTTATTTTACTACACACACATGTATACACACATTTATATTTCTTTTTGATTTTCTTTATTTCCTCTGTTCATTTTTCTTTGTTTATAGGCAACATTCACAGTAATATTATCAACCATGCCTTCTCCAAATGCTAGGAAGACTTTGAGTCTCCCTGCTAGCTTCCTCTTTTGTCGCCTAGATTCAGGTTGCTTATCTGTGTGTCTTTGCTTTTCTCTAATTAAAAAAATATATATTTTATTTTTGAAAGTGTATATGTGAATGTGTGTGTGTGTGTGTGTGTGTGTGTGTGTTCTTGTGCCTGGAGATGCCAGAAGAGGGCCTCAGATCCCCAGGAGCTGGATTTATAAATTGTAGTGAGCTGTTTGACGTGGATGCTGGTTAAGTGAACTGAGACTTCTTTAAGACGAATGTATGCCTTTAACCACTGAGCTGCTTCTCTAGCCCTGTTTCCCTTGGGCATAAATTATTAGTCTGCCTTTGGCCAGAGAAAATGTTTCACATTTTAAAGATTATTGGATCCACCAAGTACAGCTATGATTGTCTTGTAAACAGAGACTGCTCATTCATTTCCAACTACCCAGACTGAATAATCACACAGAAATTATATTATTTACAACACTGCTTGTTCTATTAGCTCAGGCTTCTTATTAACCAAATTTTACATCTTAAATTAACCCATTTCTATTAATCTAGGTATTACCATAAGGTTGTGGCTGACTGGTAAGGTTCTGGCATCTGTCTCCTTCAACTGCTACATGGTGCCTCTTTGACTCTGCCTACTCTTTCTATATCTCTTCCAGCCTGCCTATATTCTGCCTTGCCATAGGCCAAAGTAACTTCTTTATAAACCAATGGTAATAAAACATATTCACAGTATATAGAGGGAATCCCACATCATCTGTCCTCTTCTGACTAAATAAAAAGGAAAGTTTTAACTTTAATATAGTAAAATTACATGTAACAAAACAGGTATCAAGCAAGAATTACAATTACAATATTTCTTTGTGAGTATAGTTTCATATCTAATTTATCTTCTATCATAACTAAGGAAAACTATAACTATCGGTCTTCAACTCCATCAAAGACCTCAGAAGGATATAATGTTACCTAAATAAACAGGAAGTACGTTGTAAGCAACTTCCAAAACTATATAATTGACAGAGATTTTGCTGCCACGACAGTCACCCAAAATTCTTCTATAACATTGGGACTTCCATCTTCATCCTACAGGAACAGAATATCTGGTAGATGTTTCCATGAATCAGGAAATTTGAAAGACTGTTTTGCCTATATTGGCACTTTGTCAGTCAATGTCTTCTGTGTCCTGCAAAATGTCTGTGGGTTTCTTCTGTGAAGCAGGTACCCTGAAGGACCATCCCATCTTTTGGAAAGTATAGCAGTCACTTTTCTGTGGGTCTTTCATGTACAGTTCATACATCATACCAGGCAAGAGCAGTTTCTTGCACAAATGTCTAGCCTTGTCACATTGAAGGCAAATTCCATAATGAGTTTCTTCAGCACCCATCAACCATTTTGAATTAATTGGTGCTGCTAGAAGCAGATGTGTTTCACTGTTGAGAAAACTCTAAGTTCTTAAAACTTTTTAAATGCTATATTCTGTGAGTCTTTGAAGTGTTGAAGATTATCTAACTGAAATATATCTCTGTATATCTAAAAACCTAACTAACATGACTACAAGTTTGACTATTATAAATGATTGTTTGTAGTAATGAGGATCATGTTCCCAGCACCCAGCACCAAGGCTAGCTTAACTCCCGAAATAATTACATAGAAACTGTATTCATTTAATTACTGACTGGCCCATTAGTTCTAGCCTCTTCTTGGCCAACTCTCACATCTTAAACTAACCCATTTCTATTAATCTGTGTTTACCACAAGATCGTAGCTTACTGGGAAAGATTCAGCATGTCTGACTCTGGTGATTTCATGGCGGCTCTCTTTTCTCTTTTTCCCTCCTATCTAAGTCCTGTCCTATCAAAAGGCCAAGGCAGCTTCTTTATTTAACCAATGAAAGCAACACAAATGCAGAAGACCCTCCTACACCAACTATTAATCTGTATTTCTTAACTATGCACTACAATTTTAAATGAGCTGCACAAACACAATACCTTAAACAAGAGCAGAAATACATATATACAGTATAACAAATGATTGACTGAAATTTGTTTCAATAGGGCAAGATCTATACCAATGCAAAGTATTCATCTCTGTATCATATTGCCCTTATTGGTTTTTTTTTTTTAGAAATTGTCTAAAACCATGAATCTCTTATAGTTAACCCCCTTTAAATGAAAAAAAAAATATGTATAGATAAGTATTTCTCTAAAATACTTCCTGTTGTTTGTTGAGTGAAGTATTTTTAGGGTTCATGGAGACTTTTTGGGGGTCTTGTTCCATCAAACCATATTAGCCTGGAAGAAATCCACAGGTTCCAGTCCTCTGTAGAAACAAAAGCAGAACCTCTTTTCCAAAGTAACATATCCTTAGACTCAAATTTGAAGTCAAGATACCTTTAAATATATGTGTTTTGTTTAAGCTTAACAGCTTGTACAATGAAATGCTTCTCTGTACTTAGCTGATTCACAGTTAAAAAAATAAAGAAAACACAATAATATACATAATCCTACTCTCTCTATATATATCTTTTCCAGTCTGGCTATATTCTGCTAAGCCATTGGCCAAAATAGCTTCTTTATTAACCAATGGTATTAAAATATATTTACAACATACAGGGGGATATCCCACATCATTGCCTCTGTGGGGTATATTTATGTTTACACACACATATGTGTGCATTCATGTGTGCATGTGTGTTTGAGTATGGAGATGAAGTAACTTCAGGTGACACCATCTTCATTTTTTTTAGCAAATGGAATCTCTCAAGGAACTCACCACTCACCATGTAGTCTCTGCTGACTGATGTGTGAGTCCAGGGATTTTTCTTCCTGTCTGTCTCTCCAGTGTTGGGTTACAAGCATGAGACACTATGACCAGCTTTTGATATGTGGGTTCTGGGGATGGCATTCAGCTTTCTTGATTGCAGGAGAAGTACTTTATCAACTAAACTGTCTCTCCAGCACCATACCTCCTTTTCTTCTGCCTCTAACTTAAGTCATATCTGCAAAATCCCTTTTACCCTGTTTTCTGGAATGTTCATGCATCTATGGCTGTCTGCTTGAAGAGAAGAGCTGTATTGTCACATCAGAAATTGAAATGGATTGTAGTTGTCATGATCCTTACACAGACAAATTTCTAAACATCATATTAGTGTTTAAGTTTTGCCTGTAGAATAATCTGATCTTTGTATACAGAAAATTCTTTAAAGGAATTGATAACAATTTGCTGTTTTTCTCCTTCCCTTTGCACCAATAGGCCTTCATTGAATATCTGTGACAAGAGTCTAAAGAAGAGTATTAATAATGTCCACTCACATCTCCAGAGTGTTTTGAAGATAAATACCTTCCTTATAAGTGTTCTAAATTAAAAGTTTAATTAAAAGCACATATGTAAGTTAATGAGATTGGTGATCAGATTCCCACTTTACCTAATTCACTTAGTTTTTTTTCAAACCTAGAAGATCAGTTTTTCCATTCAAGAAAAATCCCACAGTACAAAATTGACTCAGCCTTCACTTTTTAATAAGCACTGAGCAATTTGAGTTATTCTAAATAGATATTATTTTATATTATTAAAAGAAATTTCTTCATGATCTTTGTCTTCAGATTGAGAATAAAAGAAACTAAAAGTTTACAGTATAACTTTGAACCTGCCTTTGCTTGTTGTCAAAGGTTCTGTCCTCTATTTTCATGGGAACATTACTTAGGTAGGAATATCAGGTTTGATCGGTTTCACTGCCATAGCCCACCACGGCAGCATGATTTCTTATAATAGGCATTAGCTTCTTTAATTTCTCTGGAAAGGAATTTTCTCTATGATGGCAAGAAGCAACTGAACTGGGTTTGGCATAGAGGCCTGAAAAAGGCCCCTCAAGTCATTCATTAATATTAAAAGATTACCTTGAATATTTCTTATTAATATACATTCATTAGTCCAACACCTGCTTTGACATAACTTCTGCATAATCCAGAAGGAGGAGTGTTCTGTATGGACTTGTAAAATAAAGATTCCTTTTTTGGAACATTCTGGTCACAATCCCTTTTAAGGTGACATGTTTTGCCACAATAATAACATTTGACATTTTGATTTTTCCTCAAATCTCAGGAAATCACATCTATCAAGCATCTTCATGGTTAAGAGATTCAATAGTAATTGTATTTCAAATCTATTTCTCCAAAAATACTGACCTTGCCTTTAATGGTAAAATTATCCATTTGCATAAAGGATTGGCATTTTAAAAAGCCAGAAATTCAATTATTTGTCTAGCTTCTGAATTTGGTATCATTCAATTTACTTCTGAAGTCAATTTAAAAATTCTGTAAAGGCTTACTTTGGGCCCTGTAAATCTTTAATAAATGACTCAATTTTCTTTCCTATTTCTGCAGTTCTATCCTAAGCATTCAAAGATGGTACATAGCAGAAATCCAGAGTGTGCTCATCATATGCAACCTGCCTTTCTATAGTAGCATAATATCCTTTTCCAAGAATTTGATCTTGAGAGAGTTTCTTATCTCTGGCTTTATTGCCTTATTCAATAATCTTAGCTTCTCTCAACCAGATGCTCTGTTATATTTGTGGACCAGGCTCTAAAACAACTTTAACTAAATCTCTTCCATTATTAGGGATAATTCTATTACAAACTGATAATGACTTTAACATTTGCTTCACAAAAGGTGAATGCATGCCACATGAGACTATTGCTTTCTTGAATCTCCTTAAATCTAACATTGGCACAGAAGTACAATTATCTGTAACAGAGTGTCTGCCATTTGGCAATTTCTGTAAAGTTATTGAATATATTGTTTGGCTGTCTGAAAACTTTGGTTTTTTTGTCTCTATGCTTATAATGCAATGCTGAAATTGACTCTCCATTAAATTCTTCTCTCTAGATTTTAATATCTCTGTGATCTCTTTTATCAGATTTTTCTAAGGCCTATATTTTAGCACTCAGATTAACCAACTTTTTTAGTGATTAGACAAAAATGGTAATGCTGACAATATCTACAAGTGGCATTACATAAATATCATCTAAATTAGATATCCTCTCATTTAATCATCCCATTTACAAACTTTCTAGCATATTATCATACAGAGACCCAAATCCCTCCATTGTTATGTTTTTCCCAATTTTTTAATGTGGAAAAAATCTCCTTCTTGTAACTAATTCCTCCCTTTAAGAATTCTCAATTGTTTTTTTACTAAACCTACCAGCAATTTTGATAAAGATGTAAGTCTTACTGCTGCTGCATAGTATAGCAAAAGCCTGGCTAGATTTCAAGGCAGCTTCCTAGCTTGGCAGCAGCCCAACAAGTGGATTCAGGGAAAGCCCACAACCCATGGTGGAGGTTGAGAGGGAGAGAGAGAGAAGAGAGAGTCAACTGTCTGAAAAAAATATACAGAGAATTGTTTGGAAAAAAAACATGTGTTGGGGGACTGCCTGAAGGCTACAACAGAAAAACCCCAAACTCACTTAGATGCTTGGGGGGAAATGAAAAGAAAGCCTAGCCAAGTGTGGCTGGAACCCCATGTCTAGCTCCAGTGGGAGGCCCACGTGAAGCTCTAGCCTGTGCCAGTGACTTCTTTGTGAATTTGTATTCCAAATATTGGGCACCAATTGCAACACAAATAATAAAAACCCAGAGACAGATATTGGGGTTCAACCTGAATATCAGAAAAGCAAAGCAGTTGGTCACTGGCTCTTACCTCTACCTTAGACCAAAATGGTGATCCTGCATCCACAAATCCTCAGAATGAGACTGAACTGAGACCTGTCTCCTTCAGTTTCATATTCTTCTCTATTGCTGGAATTAATTGTGTGTACCACCACCCACCTTGCTTTTATGGCTAACTAGTGTGGATACTGGGATTAAAGTGTATGTCACTACTGCCTGCTCTGTATTACTATTTTACTCTTTGCTATTCAGGAAACCTTTGTTTGTTAAAATACAAATATAATATCACTACAAGTAATATGAGAGAGAAGAGAACATGCAGGCTGAGAAGTTCCAGCAGTATTCTGTGCTGCCCCAAGATCTACTGATACTTGACTAGAAAGAGACCATTTCTAAGGGCTTTGCCTCTCAGAGACCCATTGCACAAGCTTTCATATGCTGATCAGAAATTATGCTACATGGTTTTCCACATTTCACCTCAATCTTTGATAGATGGACTCACTTGTTCTGATCTCCAGGCCTTAACAAAATTTTCCTTTTTAAATTTGCATTTACTTCCAAAACTTATTTTTTAAAAATTATGTGTAATTAAACGCATTATAAAACCAAACATTAAGAACTGAAAATTGAAAATAAGTACAGTAGCAATAATACTTTTAAATTCTACAGTTTCTGTTCAAATTTTCTCATCTGTAAAACAAACTCAAAAATGTGTTAAAACATTGCTATGATTTAAACACCTATTTTTTTCTATGCCTCAAATTTTAATATAATGTACTACATCCATAGGAATTCTTTGCCTTGTCTCTCTAAGTTGATGCCTTGGGTAGGAATAATGTTCTTGCTCTAGCTAGAAAAGGGAGGGTTACTGATCAATATCATTGGTGTGATTAGGAGACAAAATGAATGTTGAGTTCTAGATGTTATTAAATAATAGAAAAAATTCAAGTTCAAAGTAAAAAAGAAATGTTTATAGATTAAGTTGAAAGCAGAGACAGCTGTTCAGCATAAATTGTGTGGCTACTATCAAAAGAAGGAAGTGTAAGTTATCTAATGATGACCTATATTTTTTGTGAGACCATATTTTTTTCAGTCACAGATATTGATAAAGCTGTTTTTGGTGAGAATATTATGGAGATAAGGATGGTCCCAGGGGCCTGAGGAAACTAGAAGGCATGGTATTTTGAAGGTACAATAGAATAGTCTAGTTTTGGAAATGAAGTGACTAAAAAGTGTATCATCCTGTGTCAAGATGGAGAAAGTTTGTCTACAATAAAAAAGTATCAGCGGCTCAAAGATTTGAACAAATAGGAAAAGATGTAGATCAAATGAGCTTATCTACGTCTTTGAACAGTAAGCTGGAGTAAGGCACAAACTCCCTCCTGGTTCTGTGTTCTTTGCTTTTCAAATAACCCCTCCATTATCCATTCAGTTCAGCACTTTGCAGTGATGTGTGGTATGGTGATGAAACAGATGCTTATTTTCTAATCTTCACATAATTTCTAGACCACACTGTTATGCCCAAATCCACGAAGTCCCCACACAAGCCAACAAGGAAACTGAGTCCACATGTAAAAGCAAAGAGCCTTTATTTTAATCAAGTTTGCAAACTTGATCTCTTTGCATGTCCAACGTATTGGAATAACCAGAGAGTCCCGAGCTCAGTTAGAATTGGATTTTTATAGTAGCAAACGTGGGGGTGAGGTGTCTCTGAGGTTCAGAACCTCTGATTGGCTGACATTTATCTAGGGGTATCCTGGTGTGTGTGTGCTGGCAAGTGATTCTATCTACCATGTTTGAAATGTTATGCATTTCCTTTGAATGGTCTGTTCTTGGGTGCTGGTCAGGTCCTGCAACCAGGTATTGCCTCAGGGTAAACTACTGAGACTCAAGCCTTTTACTAAATTTATTGAGGGCTGAGTTCTACTCTGGCAGGTGATAATGGTTGGAAATAAAGAACTTCCTTTGGGTGACCTGTTCATACCATGGCTGGCCCCCACATTATCACAGAACCACCATGCAAATGCAGAACACAAATAAAAATCGACTTCCAATAACTTTGGAGAAGAATGCTGTTAAGAAAATCATGGCAGATTATATTGTTTTTAAATGGTATTTATGCAAGACCACTTGATTCTTCAAAGATTTGGAAATTATTTATTATTATTTTAAGTACTAAATGCAAATGCCACAAAAGAATGTTCCCCACCATAATTTTCTCATGTGAAAAGGGTGATTCTGCACAGTTCCTAACACTGTGGAGCATGGCCTGGGCTGCAGGCTCTATTATAAAGGCTAAGACTTGCCTAGAGAGAGGACACAAGGCTATGAATACAGCAATAGTGTTTTTTCCATTTTCATAAGGGACATTTTATTCCTTTCCTCATTCCTTTACAGGATTTCTGTTGCAGGAGGCTGCTTGTTTTGCTCCTGGCTGCTTAGCCCCGAAATAACTACACTGACACTGTATTATTTAAATCACTGCTTGGCCCATTAGCTCTAGCTTCTTATTTGCTAACTCTTACACCTTAATTTAACCCATCTCTATTAATCTGTGGATCACCACAAGGTCATGGCCTAACAGCAAAGTTTTGGCACATCTGTCTCCATCAGCAGCTCCATGGTCCTTCTCTCTCCCAGCATTCAGTTTAGTTTTCTCTCCACCTAACTCTGTTCTACCCTATCAGGCCAAGCCAGTTCCTTTATTAACCAATGATATTCACAGCATACAGAGGAGAATCCCACATCAGACTTCCTCACCATTTTTGCTTTAGGGACAGTGGCATTTACCTGTGGGCTGTAAATTCCGTTTGGAGGAGTGACTGGCACTCAAAGGATCAGCAAGCCAGGTTATCAGGTAATCTATTGGATGTGAACAAGAGAGGAAGTGCAGACTCTTGTTTCATTCACTGATGCAGGCTGTCTCTGGAAGCTACATCAAGTGTCTGCTCTTAAGTTTTTTTACTTCTATAGGGTTTTTGAGGCTTCTGTTGCTTTTTTTCAGATTCTTCTATTTATTTATTTATTTATTTATTGCAGGGACATAAGAGGAATCACTTTGCACTGCCGTGAAGCTTTGCCAGTAACAGTTAGGTTTTATGGATATATTAGTCCTTATTTGGTTCCTCAAAGGTTGTCTTTCTAGGTAACCATTTAGATATGTCTAACCTTTTGACACTAGCATAACACAGTAGATTACAAAGTTCAAGTTTGAGAACCACACAGCCCAAAGTTAAAGAAAAACAAAAACAAATCTCCTGGGCATCTCAAAACTTGTCTCATGGTTTTATGTTGGGCTACATTCCTAGCTATCCTAGGGAGCATGTGGTCAGTGGAGAAAGACATGATGGTTAATCAGTGTTTCTCAAATCAATAGCTGCAAAGTAGTCTTCAGCATTGGTTCTGCTCATAATTTCTGTAAGAATCTGGCTGTGTTTTTTTGGATTTTGTTTACTTTGTTTTTAAAGATTTAGAAATATTATTTAATGTATATGAGTGTTTGCTTGTATACATGTGTGCGCATCACATGTACAACTGATCCCTGTGGAAGTAAGGAAAGGACATCAGATCCCCTGGCAGTAGGGTTATGAATGGTTGTGAACTGCCATGTGGGTGCTGGGAACTGAACCCAAGTTCTCTTGAAAAGCAGCAGGTACTATTAATCACTGAGTCATCTTTCCAGGCCTCTTTTGGTTTTTCTTTCTTTTATATCACCCCCCCATGTATGTTTTAAACATTGGGTATGTATCTACAAACTTCTGTGTGGAGATCGAGGACAAGCTCAATTGTCAGCCTTCTTCTGTGTTTCTGAGACCTTTTGTTTGTACTAGATGAGCCAGACTGTCAGGGGCCAAAAGTCAAGGGCCAAAAAAGGACAATTTGGACTCACAAGCCTCGAGGCCTATGCTCTATCTTCTGGCTAAGTAAACAAGGCACAAGATGCACCCTGCCCTAAAGATGTACCTTTAGATTAACTTCCTGGAAAATGAGGAACTTGGGCCTGCAGCAGATACCAGGGACCGATAAGTTCCTGCCCCACCTCCCCGTTGGTTCCTCTTAGTAAATTTCCACTGCTCACCCTGCTCCTCCCCCGCCCTGAGTGAAATGCCCTTTATAAAGAATCCTAACCCAGCAATAAAGCGAACTTTGACGCGACTCAGACTGACTTTGTCCTTCTTTATGCGCCTGGTTCCTCTCCCCTCTCGCCCCCATGATTTTCAGGTTAATCCTCCTCGAGACCCGCTAAATTACTGGCCTGCTGGATGGGTCACCAGACCACTTGCTTCTGGACATCACTGTCTCTACCTCTCATCTGAATACAGGAGCTGGGAATACAGTTCAGTGTTTGTCGCGACCACCTCGACCAGCAAGGATGACGCAACACACCGCTCTTCATCTTGCCGTTATTCAGGAACCTTGTTACAGCAGTTTTGTCCCCCAGGGTAGTCCCCACTGAGCCTAGATATAGGACCAGTCCTCCTACCAGGGTCCACCAAGTGGTGCCCTCTCATAGGTATACGCAATCAAACCATGCTCCATGATCAGTAGTAAAACCATATATAGAGTTGTTTATCACTGGGAGAGCACTCGCCGTCGGGATGGCGGGAGGCAGAAGCGGGCACCATCTTTTAGGTGCGGCCGCATGCAGCTCTCAACAAGTGTTCACTTTGATGTAGGCTCAAGGGTTCTGACCTGAGGTCCTTCAACTTTTGCAACAAGTGTTTCCTTGCTGACACAGCTCCTTTATGTTCAAACCATGTTTTCCTTTTTGGAAATGGCATCAAACTGAAGAAAATACCCAGACCTACCTGTTGCTCATATTCACGTTCCAGAGGATTCATTCTCTTTGCTCCCTTGCCTCATGGTTTACTGACCCGGAAGACTGAAGACAACTGTTTCTCTGTTTTCTCTTCTTATTTCAGAGTGAGCTGGTATGGAAAGTCCTCCTGTATATGTGTTGCTTTTGTTGGTTAATGAGTAAAGAAGCTGTCTGGGCCTGTGATAGGGTAGAGTAGAACTAGGCAGGGAAATCTAAACTAAATGCTGGGAGAAAGAAGGCAGACTCATGAGATGCCATGTAGCCACTGCTGGGGACAGATGAACCAAAACCTTGATGGCAAGCCATAGCCACATGGTGATACACAGATTAATAAAAATGCGTTAAGTTAAAATGTAAGAGCTAGCTGATAAGAAGCTAGAGCTAATAGGCCAAGCAGGATTTAATTAATGCAGTTTATGTGTTGTTATTTAGAATCTGGGCAACTGGGGATAAACAAATGGGCTCCCACAACAGTTAACAGCTTGAATTTATTTTATATGCCCATGGTGGTAAAACAACCTAAGAAGTCAGTAGAAGCCACAGGCTACTTACATCCTAAAATCATATTCAACTTAATTATACATTTTTGACACCTTAAAACTTTTATCATTTTCAACCTCAGGCTAAAATCTCATAATGTACTAAAAATAATGATATGTTGTTAAAACAAAACAAAACAAAAAACTGTTGTTAGCTGCAAGACACTAATGTTATAGCTTATTTGTGGCAAGTATGGCATCTTTTTGCTTTTTATTTAAGATAAAAGAGCGCAGAAGTAATTTCTCTGCAATATAAACATTAGCATTCCCATTCCACCACAATCAAAGTACATTGCTAATTTCAGAAGTGGAAAGACTTGGTTTAAAATCAGAATAATCTCATGGGTGTGAGGCATAAATCATGAATTTCAGCTAACAACTAGGAAAGCCTTATAACTGGGCTCTTACATGCCAGAAGCAAAGACCTGTATTTTGGTTATAGCCATCTTAATTTCACAAGTTAAGTAAACTATTCAGAAAATTCTGTAGGGTAAGTTCCAGGCCTAGGAAATCAACCCAGTATCTTATCTCCCTGTGAGACCTGCAGGTCCCAGGCTTCAGAAGCAATTAGCATTTTCTTTGTTAATTATCATTTCTTTTGCTCAGCTAGAGATGTCTCCAGACCTGACATTCCAGCATCCTACCCTCCCCCCTGCCTGTTTGCTATATAACAGCTCCTGAGGAAAAATTAAGTTGGCAGCTTAATCAAAAAGCAGACTTGCTATCATTTCTCATGTCTCTTGTCCCTCCATTCCTCTCTTCCAGATTACCAGGGACCCCCATTCATTTCCCGCTGGTCGGGACAAATGGCGCCTGAACAGGGACCTGAAAACACTGTGATCTGAGGCCTGTCCACTTACTTGAGCCAGGAGGCAACACCGGTTCGGCGAAGAATTGCCACGGGGAACCCGACCGTGAGACAGATTTGGAGGTTTCAATACACAGTGACGCAAGGTAAAAATTATACCATGGGGCAAGCATTCGGCAAATAGAATTTGTTTACTTGCGGACTCAAGGAGTCCCTCAAGACATGGGCAGTAAGGGTAAAATCCACACAGCTATGCCTGCCAGAGTTTGGGACAGCAGGCTGACTGATGGCGGAGAGAGCCTGAGTCATACCTTCTGCTGTGTGAGGCAGCTTCTACCAGAAGCTGAAAGGCAAGTTTGCAAAAAAAGGGGAACTAGCCTCAGGGAACTACAGAACAATAAAAATAAATAAACAGGTTAAATATGTTTCTTTTTCATTTTACAATTTTGCACCTTGGTCAAAAACCTCTAGTTTGTAGGCATGTAAGTTTGTATCCAAGGTGGACTGATTTCAGTACTGTGGTTCTGTAGAACGCTTTAAAGTTAGAGATTGTAATGCATTCAGAAGTTCCTTAACCATATAGGATTTTAAGATTGTTTAGGCTATCCTGAGTTTTTATTTCTTTCTTATAAAGTTGAAGATTGTTCTTTCAAGGTCTGTGAAGAATTTTGCTATAATTTTAACGGGCATTTGCATTAAATCTGTAGATTAATTTCAGTAAGATTGTCAGTTTTGCTATGTTGGTTCTACTTTCCCAAGAAAATAGGAGATCTTTCCATTTTCTGATGTATTAAATTTCTTTCTCTAAAAAGATTTAAAGTTCTTATCGTACAGGTTTTTCCATTTGTATGGTTAGAATTACTCCAAGATATTTTATGGTATTTATGGCTATGGTAAAAGATAATATCTCTCATTTATCATATGTTTTTGAAGTGGATTAATAATTAGTAAAGATATTTTCCCAATTCTATAGGCTGATATTATATCTTTTTTATTATATCCTTTGCTATACAGAAGATTCTCAGTTCAGAAGATCTGATTTATTGTTTCTCTCAATGTTTATGCCACTGAGTCTGTGTTTGAGATGTGCCATAGTATACTTCTAATATTTCTTCTATGAGGTTCAGTATTGTTAGTTTTATGTTGAGGTCTTGGACTCATTTGGACTTGAGTTTTGTGCATGGAGATAGATATGGATCTATTTTCATTCTTCTACATGTTGATGTCTAATTAGGACCTATCAGTTAGGTAGACTTACAACTTAAGAGGATGATAATTTAGAAACTTTTAATTAGATATTCAATGGCTAAAGCCTTAGTTACAAAATTATGGGAGACCTTGAGCCACTAAGTAAAATTCTTAAAGGGAGCAATGAGCCAATTTTGAATAGAGAGCTTATAAAGGCCTCCAGACAGGTATTCAAGCAGATAAAGTATAGATCAACAGGTAAAATATATAATAATCAGCAAGTAGAGTATATTAAACATGATTCAGCTATGGCCAATGTGTGTATTAAGTACAAAACTTATTCTACAGCTGTTTTATAAAAAAAACTGCTTTTTATAGCTATACCTTCCCAGTTTTTCCAGTTAAGATATTAAACTCTTAATTTAAAGCAGTAGCCTGTCTAATACAAAAGAGAAGGATGAAATCTAGGAGATAGTATAACAGAGTATTGACTGTGATCAATGTTTCTTATACTAATCAATAGATTAATTGATAATTTTAAAATTGATTCTTGGACAACTGTGTTTGCTCAGTTCAAAGGCCAGAGTAACAATCTTTTCCCAGATGATCGTTGCAGCAATTTTCACAACTGTATTTTGCTAATGTTATACCTAAAGATCCCTTAAAGGATGTTATGATAAATTTTACAAATGGCTCTTGTAGTATTGGCCTCTTATTGGCCTGTGCCCTTAAGAGACAGGCCATGCCCACTCCCTTCCAGCTTCCAGCCTCTGACCCCAATTCTCTCCCCCTTCCTGTTCTGCTCTCACGGGAGCAGCTGCTTCCCTTCCCTTTCCCCCTTTCTCTCTCTCTCTCTCTCTTTATCTTCTTTTCTTCTCCCTCCATCACCCATCTAATAAATGTTTAACTCTGCATGGCATGCCTATCCGTCTCTCTCTTGTCCGTCCCATACCGCCGCATGGGGACCAGGAGACTAGCCGCGTGGTCTCATGAGCAATCCACATGCCGCAGCACCCATGTGGTCTCGGGGACCTGCAGCAAGCTGCGGCAAGCTGCCGGCACCCCTCTTTTAAAAAAAAGAACAACAGCTCTTCCAATGGAAGGACTGCATATATAGTTAATAATAAAAATGTGGAGTGTGATATAGCTTTTTAAAAACAACTTAAAGTATAAAAGTTGCAGACAGATCTGCTGCAAACAGATCTGACATGGTGGCACCAAGGTGACCTTTACTAAGGCAAGGTGAAAGAACCCTTGCAATAAATTATAGAAAGACCCGATCTTTATATTTGGGGTCAAGGATGTGTTTGTGCTTTTTTCACAGAAAGAATATAAAGCTAGACCTGATGACATCATAGCTGCAAACACCCCATAGAGGAGTTGGAAAAAGGAGTTGGAGAGAAATCCTTGATCCAGTCTTCCCCACCCCCACAGAGAGGAATGCCTAATCACAGGACCTGCCACTGACACTCTGCAGGGTGCCATTCTGCCTCCAGAGACCCTGCTGAGATAATTGCCAAGATGTGTTTCCTGCTTCTAGTAGCTGAATCCAGCTCGCCTCACCCAGGAATGCCACCTGCCCTGAGGAACAGGTGCTAAGATTCTTCCAGACTTGGGACACAGACACAGAGGCCCTGCTGAAATGACCTGACTGAGATGAGTACAATTTTCTGCTGTTTGAATCCTGTTCACTTTGGAGCTGAGATGCAGACTGAACATCTGACTGTTTTAATTATTGGGACACAGAACTGATTTTAATTAAAATATTAAACCTAAAATCTAAGACCTAAGCTTTTCCCCCTGGGAAAAAAAAGACTTAAAATAAGGAATGACTAAAACCCCTCTTCACTTAAGAAGGGGGCAGACTAAGGGTTTAACTGCTGTTCAGAGACTAAAACTGGTAGTTGATAATAACAATGCCACTGTATTCTTACTGGAATTGACCTAATGATATTTGTAACTGCTTATATATGTTGAGAAAAGGTTGACACACCCTGTAAATGTTTGGGTTTAATGCATATGTTAAACATTTTAGATTTTGATCCTTTGTGCTGGCTTAAAAGAAGAATGTTGTTTCTATATTGATCACACTGAAATAGAGACAGTTTGCTAAGGTCAGGTAAGGATTAGAGTGTAGAAAAAAGCAAAGAGAGTAAGAGGAGGGATATATTAAAAAGTGGTTTTTCCATCTTCCCCTGGGTCACCACCATCTTAACTTCACTTTTGGGGCCCCTTTTAGGATTTTTCTTATTGATGGCTTTTGGACCATGAGCCCTTAATAAGCTCACTAAATTTATTCGCTAACAGGTGGATTATCTGGCATCCAAGCTGTAGTATTTGGCCTCTAATTGGCCAAATACTCTGTGCCCTTAAGAGACAGGCCACGCCCACTCCCAGCTTCCAGCCTCTGACCCCAATTCTCTCTCTTCCTCTTCCACTCTCACGGGAGCAGCAGCTGCTTCTCTTCCCTCTCCCCCATTCTCTCTCTCTCTTTATCCTCTCTTCTTTTCCCTCCATCACCCATCTAATAAATGTTTAACTCTGCATGCATGGCGTGCCTATCCAGCTCTCTTTTGTCCATCCATACCGCTGCACAGCCCATATGGGGACCCGGAGACTAGCCACGTGGTCTGGATGCCCACCTGCCACAGAGACCGCGTGGTCTGGGGACCTGCAGCAAGCTGCAGCAAGCTGCTTGCCCCCCTTCTTTTAAAAAAACACAACATTGGAGCTGTGACTCGGGGAATTGCAACCGAGGATTTTTGGATTTTTTTCTACAACGACCTGAACCACGTACCACGTGTTCCATCACTGGCTTCTGATGGTGAGTTTTTCCATTCCGGCCACCTTAGCCGTTTCCTTAAACCCTAGGAGTTGTACAGTTGAGCTCCCGGCAACCCCCTGGAATTCTTGGGGACACAGGGGCTGCCCCCAACCATTCACCTGACCTGTGGATTGTTTTCCTCAGCTTTAATTGTGTTTGGAATGGTCCGGGGCCATTCCACCCTGCAGCGGGAGAGACCAGGTCTCTCAGATCGTTCTTTCTCTTTTTTTTTCCCACTTCTTTCCTTTTTTTTCCTCGTAAAAGGCTGCTCGGAGCAGCCTCCAGCCTCTCTGGAGGTATTACCTTCCCACGGTCTTTGGCCTTTGAGGGGACGCCCTCCTGTGGGTCTTTGAAGGTCGCCATGGATTCACACCCCATCCACAGTCGAGGGACGCCTCACTGTGCATGCTTAGTGGTGTTTTGCGGGTTTACACAATTTCTGCTGTGGGTAGCAGCCATCCATGTCTGTCTAAGATTCCTGCCGGTTGTTTTTTAAATTCCAGCTGTGGCATGGTGCGGTCTTTCCGGTTCCAACCTTTTGCTCCCCCCCCCGCACTCGCCCAGCGTTCGCCCTCTGCGGCTTGTGGCAAGGAGGCGGGAGCCAGTCCGCGGCTTTTTAAATTCCAGCTGTGGCATGGTGCAGTCTTTCCGGTTTCAACCTTTTGCTCCCCTTTGCGGTTTGTGCCAGGGCGGCTCAGCCACAGGCGGATTACACCTCTAGGTCTCTTTTATTATGCTAAAAATCCCTACATTTCAAAATTGTAACTTTTCCATACAACATGTGACCACGCTATTTTCTCTGGGGTTGGGGTCAGGTGACTTTGTCGCCATCTTGGCTGAGAGCCAGGTCCGGTGACCAAGTTCCACCATCTTTACTGAGGTATTCCCTGCCTGGTTCTCCACTGTTAACTTTCTTACCTTACCACCGAGCCAGGTCAGATGACCAAGTTCTCCCATCTCTTCTGAAGTATACCCAGCCTTGCCCCCGGTTTACTTATGTTTTTGTTTTTTCACTAAATTCCTTTTGACTCTGTTGCATTGTGTTTTATACAATTATATGCCTTTTGGTAGGGCCCACCAAAAGGCATCCACTTCATCCAATTCCTGTTCACTCTCTCTGTGTGTAATCATACATGTAACTTAAATGCACCTATGCTTAATGTTATAATTGTTCATTACCTCTCATTTCAGACTACAAAAACCATAAGTCTCATGTTTTAAGCTGGTAGGTACTTTTAAGTTTCTTACAAAATATATTAAACTGTTCTTTACTATTGTCAGTTCTGCCATTAACCTTCTATTGCAAGCAGTTTTTCCTCTTTCTGTCATTTTACCTGTTAAGTTGGGAGCCAATGCGGTCAAGCTCAAACCCAGATCCCCAGGCAGATTCTAAACTGTAGTTATACCTAATAAACAGCCCTCAACTGCTCAGAGATCTGAGAAATATGGCATTTATTAAAAAACTTTTCATAACAAAAAGAGACAGGTTGGCTTCTGGCAGCGAAACTCTATTTCCTCCAAAGAAGACAAAAGACGGACACAGAACAACGTCCATCCACAATTCGCTGTAACTGCCAAGTGCTAAACGTTGGGCAAAACTGCCTGTCATCTAAACTGAAGATCTCCTGATGTGGACAGAATGGTAGGAATTGACAGCCTAGCTACTCAAGTCAGGTAGGACTGTCTTCCTAAGATTTCTTTAGCCCACAGGATCTTTTGCCGCCTGGCAAGCCCTGCGCTAAACAGCAGAAAGGCAAATGCGACTTTCAGTGACCATGGAGGATCCTAAAGAGGAATAGCTCCAGATGCCAACCAAGTAAGTTCTCTTGTCAATTTTTAATCATTAACTCAAGTAAATTTTTATCCTTTTCAAAGATCTCTGATGTAGTTTGATAGCCAAAAGGTTTTCTCAGCTTAAAAGAACAACCCTACCAAACAAGTTTCAGATCAAATTTCTCTCTCATGATGCCTTCCATATTCTTAAAAATGTTTTTTTATTATACAAAAATATCTGTCACAGTCATTCTGACATAAATATGCTACTGTTTATACAATGTATATGTCTAAAACTTTTGTTTTCACAAACCCAAAGAATTCTTGTGAGTTCCAGGGAGCTGAATTGAAGGATCCACCTTAAGACAGGTCAGATACATCACCCTCCTCCCCAGTGTATCCCCTGGTCCTAAATTTTTTCCTTAATTTAACTTTGTCCTCTGTTCTGCCAATACCTCAAACAGATATAAGAAACACCAAACATCTCCATGCCACAGACACCGGACAAGGGCAGAGAGACCAGCCAGCCAGCTGGGGTGACATCACCAAGCCACTGCCAGTGCCCAGCCTTCTCAGGTCCCCCCCAAAGACTACGCCCACAAATAAGCCGGAAGCAGTCTTGAGAATCTGCCGCCCCAATTCCTTCAACCTGTGGTGCCTAATCACTCTGGCTTTTTTTTATTATCAAAAGAGTTGGGAATGTAGTATTTGGCCTCCTATTGGCCAAATACTCTGTGCCCTTAAGAGACAGGCCACGCCCACTCCCAGCTTCCAGCCTCTGACTCCAATTCTCTCTCTTCCTCTTCCACTCTCACGGGAGCAGCAGCTGCTTCTCTTCCCTCTCCCCCCTTCTCTCTCTCTCTTTATCCTCTCTTCTTTTCCCTCCATCACCCATCTAATAAATGTTTAACTCTGCATGCATGGCATGCCTATCCGGCTCTCTTTTGTCCATCCATACAGCCGCACAGCCCATATGGGGACCCGGAGACTAGCCACGTGGTCTGGATGCCCACCTGCCGCAGAGACCGCGTGGTCTGGGGACCTGCAGCAAGCTGCAGCAAGCTGCTTGCCCTCCTTCTTTTACAAAAAACACAACACAAGCCCATTCATGTCCATTATCACTGGCTTGATCTGGCTGATCGAGGGCTAGAAGAAGCCCCGTTAGAGCACGTCTCCTATAGAAGCCACATAAAACCCAGAGATATGTGTGTCTGTCCACAACAGGCATGGGCACCAGCAAGGGATGCAAGGCAAAGCACTGCAAGGAGAGGACCATGCGTTCCATTTCTGGGTCTCCTGAGGAACATGCCTGATTGCATAGAGGTTGATGTCCAGAGGTATTGACATAAAAATCTAGACCCTCTCCTCCCCAAGAAGACATCTGTAACTTTGAAAGGAAATTTTCCCCACCAAGTAGGAAAGAAATTTCCCCCACCGATTAAACATGGGAGGATTGGGCCTCTGTTCTCCCCCTCACTGGTTAATGCCCACTCATCTACAAGATGACCTTTAACTCACCTCATTCTAATACTTATAAAAAAAAAAGGGAGGACATGCCGGAAGCAAAGACCTATATTGGTTATAGCCATCTTAAGTTCACAAGTTAAGTAAGCTATTCAGAAGGTTTTGTAGGGTAAATTCTGGGCTTAGGAAATTATCCCAGTATCTTATCTCCCTGTGAGACCTGCAGGTCCCAGGCTTCAGAAGCAATTAGCATTTCCTTTGTTAGTTATTATCTTTCTCTCAGCTAGAGCTGTCTCCAGACCTGACATTCCAGCATCCTAACCCCCCACCCCTTGTTTGCTATATAACAGCTCCTGAGGAAAAATAAAGTTGGCAGCTTAATCAGAAAGTAGACTTGCTGTCATTTTTCGTGTCCCTTGTCCCTCCATTACTCTCTTCCAGGTTACCAGGAACTCCCGTTCACGTCCGGCTGGCAAGGACACTTACAATCACTGAGTATATTCAGAGAGTGTCTCTTGATGTGATTTCCCTTTGTCTGAAAATTTCTGTCTTTAATCTTTCATGTATTAAATTCATTCCATTTCAAGTCTCAATTGAGAATTTAGTTCTTACACTGAACTTTGTCTAATTATTTCTGGGCAACAGATCCTTGAGTATTTAGATATTTTTGAACCTATAGTCAACTACTGTACAGAAAATGAATTAAAAGTTAGCAATCACTTCTGATGATACCAAGGATATAAGGCACAACAGAGCTGATGCACATATAAACTCATAGAAACTATGGCAGCAGGCACAGGTCAGATGAGGTGCCAGAGCTCAGAGGGGAAGTAGACACATGTCCCCATCCCTACAACAGAGGCTATCTTCAGTTGATGATGTCTTACCAATGAAAGACCCAGATAAATCCAGACCCCTCTATCAGGAAGAACAGAGCCAAAACTCTAGCAGGGAGAGAAAAACCAAAAATCTAGGTTAGCCGGTTCAGTGACTCTGTTCCAGGAACTAGTTGACCATAAAGTTAGATTATAATCTTGAGAAATGGAGAGTTACCCCCTTGTGATTATCACTGGTATTTTTGGAATTTTCCAATGATCACTGGTATTTTCAGGATTTTCCAATGACGCCCTCTCTATCCACTTTGGGTTGTGGTTTCTTACCCTAAATACCCCCTCTCTCAGTTACTTGGGGTTGAACTCCTCCCCTGTGTGTGATATGAGTCTTGGCCCCAGCGCGCTGGTTCCTGTCAATAAACCTTGTGTGATTGCAGCAAGAACGGCCTCTCATGATTTCCTGGGGGATCATGTTATCCCAAGACTCGAGTGAGAGTCTCCATACTCCAGGGGTCTTTCACCAAGAAAAATCAGTTTTCTTTGATAGAGTCTTCTTCTTCCCCTCCTTCTCCTCCTCCTCTTCCTCCTCTTCCTCCTCCTTCTTCTCCTCTTCCTCCTCCTCCTCCTCCTCCACCTCTTCTTCTTCTTCTTCTTCTTCTTCTTCAAACATATTATTTTATTTTTTTGCTTTATAAATAATACCACTCAAAATTTCCACCTCCTCCCCTCCTCCCATACCCTCCCACTCCCCCACTCACCCTGCCCCCTTCCCCTCCAGTTCTAAGGGAGGGCAGGGTACCCTGCCCTGTGGGAAGTCCAAGGCCCTCCCTACTCCATCCAGGCCTAGGAATGTGTGCATCCAAACAGACTATGATCTCCAAAAGCCAGTACATGCAGTAGAATAAAATCCCAGTGCCGTTATCATTGGCTTCTCAATCAGCCCCCATTGTCAGCCACATTCAGAGAGTTCAGTTTGATCACATGCTCATTCAGTCTCAGTCCAGCTGGCCTTGGTGAGCTCCCATTAGATCAGGCACACTGTCTCAGTGGGTGGATGAAGCCCTCTCAGTCCTGACTTCCTTGTTCATCTTCTCCCTCTTTCTGCTCTTCAGCTGGACCTTGGGAGCTCAGTCCAGTGCTCCTATGTGGGTCTCTGTCTCTATCTCTATCCATCACTGGACAAAGGTTCTATGGTGATATTCAAGATTTTCGTCAGTGTGGCTATGGGATAAGGCCATTTCAGGCACCCTCTCCTCTACTGCCAAGGACCTAGCTGGGAACATCCTCTTGGAAACCTGGGAACCCCTCTAGAGCCAAGTCTCTTGCCAACCCTAAGATGGCTCCCTTAATTAAGATATCTTCTTCCCTGCTCCTATATCCACCCTTCCTCCATCTCAACCATCCCAGTCCCCCAAGATCTTCCCAATCCTCCCCTTCTCCCTTCTCTCTCCCCATCTCCCCTAAACCCCATTTCACTTCCACCCCACCCCCACCCCCATGCTCCCAACTTTTGGCCAGTGATCTTGTTTGCCTCCAATTTCCATGAGGATCTATATATATTTTTCTTTGGGTTCACCTTATTACTTAGCTTCTGTAGGATCACAAACTATAGGCTCAATGTCCTTCATTTATGGCTAGAATCCACTAATGAGTGAGTGCATACCATATTCATCTTTTTGGGTCTGGGTTAATTCACTCAGTATAGTGTTTTCTATTTCCATCCATTTGCATGCAAAATTCAAGATGTCATTGTTTTTTACTGCTGAGTAGTATTCTAATGTGTGTATATTCCACACTTTCTTTATCCATTCTTCCATTGAGGGGCACCTAGGTTGTTTCCAGGTTCTGGCTATTATAAATAGTGCTGCTATGAACATAGTTGCACAAATGCTTTTGTAGTATGATTGGGCATCTCTTGGGTATATTCCCAAGAGTGGTATTGCTGGATCCTGAGGTAGGCTGACTCCCAATTTCCTGAGAAACAACCACACTGATTTGCAAAGTGGTTGTACAAATTTGCAATTCCACAAGCAATGGATGAGTGTTCCCCTTACTCCACGTCCCCTCCAGCATAGGTTATCATTGGTGTTTTTGATTTTAGCTATTCTGACAGGTATAAGATGGTATCTCAAAGTTGTTTTGATTTGCATTTCCCTGATTGCTAAGGAAGTTGAACATGACCTTAAGTATCTTTTGGCCATTCAAATTTTTCTGTTGAGAATTCTCTGGTCAGTTCAGTACCCCATTTTTTAATTGGGTTATTCACAATTTTAATGTCCAGTTTCTTGAGTTCTTTATATATTTTGGGGATCAGGCCTTTGTCTGAAGTGGGGTTGGTGAAGATATTCTCCCATTCAGTAGGTTGCCTTTTTGTCTCAATGATAGTGTCCTTTGCTTTACTGAAGGTTCTCAGGTTTAGGAGGTCCCATTTATTCACTGTTGCTCTTATTGTCTGTGCTACTGGGGTTATACTTAGGAAGTGGTCTCCTGTGCCCATGTTTTGCGGGCTACTTCCCACTTTCTTTTCTATCAGGTTCAGGGTGGACAGGTTTATATTGAGATCTTTAATCCATTTGGACTTGAGTTTTGTGCATGGTAATAGGCATGGATCTATTTTCATTCTTCTACAGGTTGACATCCAGTTATGCCAGCACCATTTGTTAAAGATGCTTTCTTTCTTCCATTGTATAATTTTAGCTTTTTCAAAAATCAGGTGTTCATAGGTTTGTGGATTAATATCTGGGTCTTCGATTAGATTCCCTTGGTCAATGTCTCTGTTTTTATGCCAATACCAAGCTGTTTTCATTACTGTAGCTCTGGAATAGAGTTTGAAGTCAGGGATGGTAATGCCTCTGGCAGTTCTTTTATTGTATAGGATTGTTTTGGCTATCCTGGATATTTTGTTTTTCCATATAAATTTGATTATAGTTTTCTCAAGGTCTGTGAAGTACTGTGTTAGGATTTTGATGGGGATTGCATTGAATCTATAGATTGCCTTTGGTAGAATTGCCATTTTTACTATGTTGATCCTACCAATCCAAGAGCATGGGAGATACTTCCATTTTCTGGTATTCTCTTCAATTTCTTTCTTCAAAGACTTAAAGTTCTTGTTGAATAGATCTTTCACTTCCTTGGTTAGTGTTACCCCAAGATATTTTATGCTATTTGTGGCTATCGTGAAAGGTGATGTTTCCCTGATTTCCCTCTCTGCTTTGTTCTTTGTGTATAAGAGGGCTACTGATTTTTTTTTTACTTGATTTTGTATCCTGACACAGTACTGAAGGGGTTTATCAGCTGTAGGAGTTCTTTGATCCAGTTTTTGGGGTCACTTACGTACACTATCATATCATCTGCAAATAGCAAAAGTTTGACTTCTTCCTTTCCAAAACGAATCCCCTTGATCTCCTTATGTTGTCTTATTGCTATTGCTAGAACTTCAAGCATTATATTGAAGAGGTATGGAGAAAGTGGACAACCTTGTCTTGTTCCTGATTTTAGTGGAATGGCTTTAAGTTTCTCTCCATTTAATTTGATGTTAGCTGTCAGCTTGCTGTATATTGATTGCTTTTATTATATTTAGGTATGAACCTTGTATCCCTAATCTCTCCAAGACCTTTATCATAAAGGGGTGTTGAATTTTGTCAAATGCTTTTTCAGTATCTAATGAAATGATCATATGTTTTTTTCCTTTCAGTATATTTATATGATGGATTACATTGATAGATTTTCTTTTTTTAAAAAAATATTTATTTATTTATTATGTATACAATATTTTTCTGTGTATATGTCACCAGGACAGAAGAGGGCACCAGACCTCACTACAGATGGCTGTGAGCCACCATATGGTTGCCAGGAATTGAACTCAGGACCTTTGGAAGAGCAGGCACTGCTCTTAACCACTGAGCCATCTCTCCAGCCCCATTGATAGATTTTCATATGTTGAACCAGCCCTGCATCTCTGGGATGAAGCCTACTTGCTCATAATGGATGATTTTTTTTGATGTGTTTTTGATTCAGTTTGCCAGTATTTTATTGAGAATTTTTGCGTCAATGTTCATGAGTGAGATTGGTCTGTATTCTCTTTCTTTGTTGAGTCTTTGTGTGGTTTTGGTATCAGGGTATCTGTAGCTTCATAAAAAGAGTTTGACAGTGACTCTTCTGTTTCTATTATGTGAAACACATTAAGGAGTATCGGTATTAGCTCTTCTTGGAAGTTCTGGTAGAATTCTGCATTAAAACCATCTGATCCTGGGCTTTTTTGGGTTGGGAGGTTTTTGATGACAGCTTCTATTTCCTCATGACTTATAGGTCTATTTAAATTGTTCACCTGGTCTTGATTTAATTTTGGTATATGGTACTTATTTTAAAAAATGTCCATTTCTTTTACATTTTCCAATTTTGTGGCATACAGGCTTTTGTAGTAAGACCTAATGATTTTCTGAATTTCCTCAATATCTGTGGTTATGTCCCCTATTCATTTCTGATCTTGTTATTTTGTGTGTTCTCTCTCTGCCGTTTGATTTGTTTGCATAGGGGTTTGTCAATCTTGTTGATTTTCTCAAAGAACTAGCTCTTTGTTTCATTGATTCTTTGGATTGGTTTCTGTGTTTCTACTTTGTTGATTTCAGCTTTCAGTTTGATTATTTCCAGTCTTCTACTCCTCCTGGGTGACTCTGCTTCTTTTTTTCCCAGAGCTTTCAGGTGTGATGTTAAGTCACTAATGTACTAATGTGTGCTTTTTTCCGTTTTTTTTTTTTTTTTTTTAATGTGGGCACTAAGTGCTATGAACTTTCCTCTTAGCACTGTTTCATAGTGTCCCATAGGTTTGGGTATGTTGTGACTTTATTTTCGTTGAATTCAAGGAAGACTTTAATTTCTTTCTTTATTTCTTCCTTGACCCAGGAGTGGTTCAGTAGTTGACTGTTCAGTTTCCATGAGTTTGTAGGCTTTCTGGGGGTGGAGTCATTTTTAAATTCTAACTTTACTCCATGATGACAAAGGTGGTTACTCCAATTTGTTTGTATCTGTGGATGTTTGCTTTGTTACCGAGTATGTGATCAATTTTCGAGAAGGTTCTATGAGATGCTGAGAAGAAGGTATATTCTTTCCTGTTTGGGTGGAATGTTCTATACATGTCTAATAAGTCCATTTGATTTATTACATGGACTAGTTAGTTCTCTTATTTCTCTGTTAAGTTTCTGTCTGGTTGACCTGTCCATTGGTGAGAGAGGAGTGTTGAAATCTCCTACTATTAGAGTGTGGGGTTTGATGTGTGCTTTGAGTTCTAGTAATGTTTCCTTTACATATGTGGATGCTTTTATATTAGGAGCATATATATTCAGGATTGAGACTTCATCCTGATGGATTA